>CAUYQV010153598.1:0-39031 GCA_963574575.1 Galagoides demidoff
TTTTAACACAATAACTAAGTAAATGACACAAAGTCTATGTTAACCAGTTTGATGAAAATATTTCAAATTGTATATGAAAACACTACACTGTACCCCATGTTTGCATTAATGTACACAGCTATCATTTAATAAAAAAAAAAAGCCATGATTTTATTGGGCAAGATGACACAGAAAAGACAAATAAGGAGAAAATGCATCCTAGTTAAGGGTATCTGAGGCTGGATTAACCACCCCCTCCTCTCTGTTCTCTCAGTGCAAGGCTCACATTTTCATTAAAGAATTGATCTTATCATGATAGCGTGGAAAGCCATCAGTTTCTATGACTGTGCTCTTTCTCTGGAGTGTGAGCTCCCCAAGGGCTTCGCTTATTCTTTCACATAAATTCTCTTACCATTCAACATATGCCCAAAGTGCAGGGGTACACAATCAATGATTACTCAGCAAACAAATATCCTCCAGGTCCTAGATTGGACCCTGTAGCACACATGAAGTATAAAAATCATTTAGGATTGAATGTGTGACTCAAATTTGAATCTGGATGTATCTGGGTCCAGTACCTTCAGTCTTGACTCCTTCGTAAAGCTGCCTTTCCTGAGATGGATCAGTCTGTAAACAGGAGACAATAGCAACTTTCCAACTCCCAGTGGCTGCTCCTTCTCGGTCTCTTTGCTGACTCTTCCTCATCTCACCACTGTCTTAAATTGGCAAGACCCCAGGGCTTAGTTCTCAGGCTTCTTCCCATATATCCACTAAGTGACCTCCATCAGTCTCACCTCTGTGCTGACCACTCCCAGATATGCACAGGCATCCCAGCCTCCAGATTTCTCCTTTGAACTCCACACATATCTGGATATTTCCACTCAGATGTTTAAGAGGAATCTCAAAGCTAAATGTGAGAACTGAATTATCTGGACTCTTGTAGGGCAGATGAATTCAGGGTCTCTGAGCCCACAGGGGCAAAGGGAGAACAGAAGAAGTTAAGAGCCCTGGGGAGCAGGATACTTGGGTTTGCCCATGGGATCTCATTATGTTATAACCATACTTGTACAGTGACCAGCATAGATGGTGTGGACTTATCCATGTTTGCTTGTACCCTGAACTCACTACAATCTCAAGTTATGATTATAACAGGAGAGACTTGCAGAGATTCCAGTTTCAAGAAAGGCTGAGAAGTGAGAGGAAGGAAGCATTTGGTAAAAATATGAAAAAGTCTCTAAAGTCTTGGTGCACAGCATTAACAGCAAACTAACTGCTCAGAGAAGGCAGCCAAAAGGAAAGCTTAATATCCTTGACATCCACACCAGACACCATCATGATTTCGCTAAAGCCCAAATCTGGTCACATGACCGTCTTGCTTGAAATCTTTTAATGGCGTCTCTCTTTATTAGGATTAGACCTAAACTGCTTGCCTAGGCACACAAGGCCTCTCCTCTCCTGCCCGTCTACCCATGCAACACAGACCACTTGTGGTTTTCCAAACACAGTTCTGTTCCCTTTGTTCATGCTATTCCCTCTGCCTAGAACATTCCTTTCCTATATGTTCACCCGGAAAACCCTGACTCAGCCCATGCTCTATGCAGCTTCCTAGGAGCCCCCTCTTCCCCACAGAAGAATGCATTTCTGTATTTCTTATCCTTTGGGTTCCTAGAACCCTTTGTTCATCTTCTAGCCTATGACAATGTAATTATTTGCAATTTTTCTATTTTTCTTTCTTTTTTTTTTTGCAGTTTTTGCAATTTTTGGCCAGGGCTAGGTTTGAACTCACCACCTCCGGCATACGGGGCCGGCGCCCTACTCCTTTGAGCCACAGGTGCCACCTTGCATTTTTTTCTACTTTTAAGACAAGATCTCAATTATCCAGGCATGAGGGTAGCGGTATGATCATACTTCACTGCAACCTCATACTTCCGGGTTTAAGCGAGCTACCTGCCTCAGCCTCCTATAGACACCCACCACCATGCCTGGCTAATTTTTCTATGTTTTTGTAGAGACAGAGTCTCACTATGTAGTTTAGGCTGGTCTTGAACTCCAAACCTCAAGCAATCCACCCACCTAGGCCTCCCAGAGTGCTCAGTGTGAGTCACTGAACCCAGCCTAATTATTTACTAATTACTTTGTCTCCCCAGTAGACTATGAGGCAATCAAGGGAGAAGTCTGAGGGTTGAGCTTTTCAAATCCTTGAAGCCTCCCATCATGCCTGGCACACAGTGGCTGCTTAGTAAATGGTTGACAAATGAATGAAAGTATAAATGTTGAACTTCTGCAGAAAAGACACAAAATGGAGTGAAGTTTATAGAAATATTCTACTAGAGGGAGTGATGCAAACCTTTATGCCTCTAACACAGCATTTTAAGCTTGTTCTCACCCAGACTAACAAAATCTGATAAAAATATTTTGTTTTAATTGAGACGTAAAATAAACCAATCCCTGATAAACCTGAGGAAACATATTTATAAAAGCTCACTATATTCCAGGGTCCGGGTTTAACAGTGGATACTTCTCATGGGTACAAATGAATAGAAAGGGTAGCTTACATTTCTGTGTCATGCAGCATGCATTCCAAAGTTCTTCCTTTCTCAGACACAATCACATTTTCTAAAATCTGCTCCACCTAGAAAGCTCATTGCTCCATACACAATAAACACCGAGGAATCCGATGACTACACAGCTTTCTAATTTCCTGTTGTCCTAGATCCCTCATATCCTGTCTTGAACACACATACACTTGTTGTTCATGAGGTCAGCAGAAACAACTCATACAGCCTAAGATCTAGAATCTAGATCAATTGTGGGTTCATCATTAATGTTCAATGAGTGTTCCTGGTTGACGCACAGTCAGCCTTAGAACAGACTCTCCCAGACCCCGTGAATGCTGCCCTCGCATGACCTAGCATTCAGCATGACCAATTCAGCATTTACCACAGTGTATGGTATACCTGTCTGTGTACGTACCTATATCCAGACAAAACTGTGAACTCCTTGAGGAGGCTGGCATAGACCTTATTCTTTCTCTTAGCTTAAGCTGCTGGCATATGGTCAGTGTTCAGTATTTTTAATGAATATATAAGCTAATTGCATATTTCTATAAGGGTGGTGAAAGACAATTTCTTCCAGCACCCTCAGGGAGAAGCTCAATTGCTTCAGGGTGTGCACAGAGACCTGTGTGTATTTGTGGTGGAGGAGCTGGTCTTATATGCAAGGAAACTGTCTGATTTAAGATCACTGGGAAGTCACACAGACATATACTCCTTTTCCCAGAAACTACCCAAACCAGGAGCTGAGGTGTCTAACTTTCATGATTAGAGAGTCGTACATTTGTTTTGTTTTGTTGTTGTTGTTTTTGGAGACACAGTCTCCCTCTATTGCCCCAGGCTAGAGTGTCAAGGTGGTGTCATAGCTGACACTTCAAACTCTGGATTCAAGCCATTCTCCTGCCTTTGCTTCGCACATAGCTGGGATTACAGATGCCTATCACACCTGGATAGTTTTCTATTTTTAGTAGAGACAGGGTCTTAATCCTTCTTGCTGGGGCTGGTCTTTAACTCCTGAGATCAAGCAATTCAACTGCCTCAGCATCCTAGAATGCTAGGATTATAGGTGTGAGCCACTGCACCTGGCCCTGAGAGTCATACATGTGGATTATACATGGCTCCCTCTCACCATATCTTGAAATCATGTGCCACTGTTGTCACATAACTTTCAAATCTCAAATATCCCCAGTAACTGAGATGTACCATAAAGCTCTGCTCTCCCAGCTCTGCTAAGAATCTCAGGCAGACTTCTGCTTACTTTCTGTAGTTTTCATTAGAAAGTGGTTTATTTATCTTTTAAAATATATAAGCATATATTTAATAGGCTATTTCAAGCTATATATATATAATATTTGTAAAATAATTAAAACACATCAAATTATATAATTCAGTCAGTTAATAATTATACTAAAAATAAAAAACAGAAACTTATTTGGTCACTATTACAAGATCCAGTGATTGACTCAAAATTGGCAAATGTAGGGAAGGAATCAAACATTAATTCTTTTCTATATAAACTCTACCATTGGGCGACCAAAATTTAGTTAAGGGAGGAATCTGTCTCATAACAAGAGTTCAGCAAGTAAATGAAGAAGAAATAATAGAATTAGAATATCAGCTCTGAGATAGAATTAGAACACACTAATGAGTTAATGGATTTAGACGTTGACCTTCGATGTCTGCTAATTCAATGTCTAACTTGACAAAAAGCCAACCAGACATTCAGTGCCTTTTGATGGAAGTATAAAATGTACACTATAAGAAAGTCAAATTAAACTTCTAGATCTAGCAACCAATTCATGAGAAATATAAAGAATAACAGAACATGTTCAACAAATAAAATGTAAAAAGAAGATGACATTTAGGGCGACACCTGTGGCTCAAAGGAGTAGGGTGCCGGCCCCATATGCCAGAAGTGGTGGGTTCAGACCCAGCCCCAGCCAAAAACTGCAAAAAAAAGATTACATTTGTGAGATAATCAGAAACTTAAACACTGGCCGGATATATAATGATATTAGAGAGTTATCATTTTTTTAGGTGAAATAATGTTATCGAGGCTATTTTTTTTTAAAGAACACTTATCATTTAGAAATGCATACTAAAATATTTATAGATGAAGCAATATGATATCTAGGATTTGCTTCAAGAAGAGTGGACAGCAGTAGCAGGGGAGTGGGTGGGCATACGTCCGAGACAAGATGGCCTGGAGCTGATAATTGTTGAAGCTGAGTGACAGATACAGGGGAGTCTGTACCATTTTGCCTATTTTTGTATATCTTAAAGTTTACCAGATGAAAAACTTTTTCTTTTATATTATTAACAATTTCCTGAATATTCTGACATTTTCGTTCAGAGGAACAGCTATCTCTTTCCCACCACGGAGATCATTATCCTAGGGAGCCTTCTGAAAATTGCAAATATCCTGGGGAAAGTAACTTATTAATTCACTAACATCTCTTTGTAAACTAATACAGAAAATTATTTCCTGGATGGCCTTTAACTCTGAAGATATAAGCCCCCATGAGTAGAGCTTTAGAAAAAAAAAAAAAAACCTTGTGGGAGGGAAAAGGGAAAGCTAAGGGAGCGAAGAAAAAAGAGGAAGAAAACATTTTGCCTTCATTACAATTTTCTAGGGTCTTTGTTTGTTGGCACATATATCTTTGTGCATATTTCAGTAAAAGAACTTTCACTGGAGACAAGAAAAAAAAATTTTTTTATACAAAAGATCCCCTTTATTTTGGCAAAGGCTAATATAAATATTTCCAGTAGGAAAGGGTCTTATTTTCTTTTATTCAGTGAGCCAATTGTAAGACTGCTTGGGTGGGGCTAGGATGCATTTTTGTCTAAACCTGAGAACAGTCTAGACCTGTACCCAGGACCACAGGGATGTGGGAATCAGGATACAGCAAGAGTCGTGTCAAATGCTCAAGAGTATAGTTTTTCATAGAAAATCTCTGGAAGAACACCAAGAAACTGGTAGCTGCTAGGGAGGGAAAGTAGGGCATTTGCGACATGAAGGGGAGAAAAAATAGAAGAAAGTCCGCCTCTTTATTGTTATAGCCAGGTTATACTGTGGCCAGTGCCTTAAAATATATGATGACATTCTGCAAACAGCCTTTTGTTGATCTAAGTGACTGTACCTTTATCTTCAAATTAGATAGAAGACAGATGGCTGTTTATGGTTTCCTTGGCTAGGCCAGCAGCTGGGCACCACCCGCTCTCTATTAATGTATTTTATTCATATTCTTTTGCCCTGTCTTCCCTTCCCCACCCCAGCCTCTCACAATCTTATTAAGAGTACTAAATGGTCACTAGAACTGACCAGAAGAGCATTCTAATAGTTTTCTTACAGCTTCTACTGTAGGACAAGGTTCTGGGTAAAACAAACTTCCACAGAAGCCTCCCTAATAGCAGAACAGAGCCTAGTGAACACTCTTTGAATGGCTCCTGTTTTACCTTACATGTGCAAGTGGATTCTGCCGTCTGTGATTTAGCATCTCGTTTTTATAGGACATATTAGAAGTTAATATTAGGAAAACTGTCTCCTCTGTTTTATCCTGAGGTCTCAAGCAGCCCACACACTGCTGCAGATCCCTGGAGTCCCGAATCTAGTTTAATTTTTTGCTTTTTCCTCTTTATTTAGGTTATTATTTACACACATTAAAATTGGCCAATTTTAACTGTACAGTTTGATTAATTTTGCTAATTGTATATAAGGTGTAACTACCACCATGATGAAAATACAGAAGGGGTCCTTCACTTGGCAAAGTTTTTCCATCCCTCTTTCCCCAACATCAGTTTTCAGATACTGGACTGTGAGTTCTGTAGCCTTCTTTAGGGTGATTTAGGAAAATCACTTTACCTCTCTAAATGTGCTTCTGTCCTGCCAAATAAGGAATGCGGAAATAGGTGTGTTTCCAGGGGCTCTTCCAATACCTTCAGAAAATGCGCCGGTGGGGTGAAGGTGGGAACCTCAGCCCCGAGGGTTGCAGACCCTAGTGGGTAAAAGCGTGTGGTTGCATCAGACAAAGTTCTGTTTTCTTCTATTCTCTTGCTTGTGTTACCCTTTGTGAGCACCAGTTTCCTGAATCCTAACATCAGGCTTATTAACAAGACCTATTTGCAGATCGTTGTGACGATAGTCAGATGTGCTGGCACTCTTAAATGTTGCGTGGCATTTTTACTATAAAAGCATTGCATCGACTCTCTCCGCTACTACATAATTACACAGAATGATTCCCACAACCAGAAGAGAAGCACCAAGCTCCTCCCACACCCTCTCGCTCTGGGGTTCCACCCTTCTGGGGCTCTGAAAACAAACGGACAGGAGTGCCTGTGTTTCCAAAGAGGGTCGGTAGAGGGCGGAATCGGAAACCGGACGTTCCACCGCCTGTCGTACAACTGCGACGTAAAGCAGATCTGCTTTATGGCACCCTGACTTCGCCGTAAAGCGCCGTTGGCGAAGCCACGTGTGTTTGTGTTGATGGTACGTCTTCCTGGTGAAGAACGCGACTCTTGGTGGAGGGCAGACTTGAAGTTTTCGCCATGGGCAAACGCAGGAGCCGGAGCCAGAACCAGCTGATCAACAGCCTAACTAAAAAGCAGAAGAAGCATCTTCGGGATTTCGGCGAGGAACATCCCTTCCATGACAGGTCTGAAGGGGCGTGGCGGCAAGCCTCTCTGCCAGCTTCTTTTCCCAGTGGGAGCCGGCGTTGCCCTGGGTTTAGTCCTCTAGTCTGCCAAGGAATAATGGTGGGGCTGCTCCAGCCGCTTTCCACACTTTTTCAGCTCCTGCCGTGCTCCTGTCCGGGACGGGTTCAACTGGGGAAATTCTGGCTCCACAACGCCAGGAGATGGAGTTCTTTAGGGACTCATACTTTTTGTTCAGTTAGTAACTCCTTGGTAGACGACACCCTCATTGTATGTGGGCAGATTTTTATAGATCAGAGAGCTCCTAACGTTGCTTTTGTTTTTTGTGTTTTTAAAGAATTGGTTGGGACTTTAGGCATCAGTTACAATAAGGAAACAGATGTGATAGGCAGTTTGTGATTCCTTTGGCAATGTCCAGACTCAGATATGATGTTAGTGGTTTGGACTACTTTATCAGCAATCAGCAACATTTAATAAATTTTCTAGAAATGGTGAACCCCTAGGACTTTTACTTACCAAGGAGTATACAAACATCTTTTGGATGAGAGCCAATTATTTCGTGACTCAAGTGTTTGCCACATAACTTAATTAAATTTTTCATATTCTTGTAATCCCTGTCCAAATTCATGTGTTGTTTTTACGTGGCTATACTTAAAATGTGTTTGTATTCTCTTTCCGTTTAAAGTTGTAATTTCCTAATTGCTACATACTAATGGAGTTTTAACATTATCTTTTTCTTCTCAGGGTTTCTAGAAAGGAAGGAAAACCACAGATTTGTCAAGTGGTAATGCTTTATACTTTCTTTATAATAATTGGTCTGGGTTGTTACCTTTGAGATTATATGTAATAATTAAGCTCGATTACATTTCTACTCCTTTGATCGTAGATCTAAGCTTATTTTGATATATTACTTAGTTTTAAATGCAGATATTTGTAAAAATGTCATTGTGCTAATATAGAAGCCAGAGTTTGAATCTCCCAAGAGATTAGCCTATTAAGTCTTATTAAAGAGGCTTACTGGAGGAGCCCTGTTGAATCCTACAGGGAAGCTTTTTACTTAGCATAAAAGGAGTCATAAATAGAGTGAAAAATAAACACAGGTCCCATCTTATTACAACAGATTCAGAGAAACTACATTCTTTTGTTGTTTTCTAATTTTCCTGTTGCTGCTTTCATATACGCGTGCGCGCGCACACACACACACACACACACACATATAAAGGTTTTTATTTAACAACCACATCTCACATTCTAGCTCATATATTAGATTATAATAAAACCATTTTCCTTAGACATGGATTTGCAGCTATAAGTTGACCATTGAGCCAAAATTCTTCCCAATGAACTTTTAGGTGGAACTCCCTTATGTTGCAACAACAAAACTCACAAATAACAAACACTGACAATACAAAGAATTCTCTACACAAAAATGCCAGGCCTATCAACTAAGGGGGGAATCCAAAGAAGACAGATGCCACCCCAAATGGCACTTCAGCCAGTGCCCCAAATACCCTACAGGGCTTGAAGGTAAACCCTTCCCATATGGTGGCCTAGTCCTCCAAATGAGCTCAGTTCAAACCAGGTCCCTAAAGTTTTTTGAGACAGAGCCTCAAGCTGTTGCCCTGGGTAGAGTGCCGTGGCATCACAGCTCTCAGCAACCTCCAGCTCCTGGGCTTAAGCAATTCTCTTGCCTCGGCCTCCCAAGTAGTTGGGACTACAGATGCCCGCCACAACACCCAGGTATTTTTTGGTTATAGTTGTCGTTGTTTGGCAAGCTCAGGCTGGATTCGAACTGGCCCGCTCTGGTGTATGTGGCTGGCGCCTTAGTCACTTGAGCTACAGGTGCCAAGCCTGGGTCCCTAAAGTTCTGCTCAGTTTCTTGCCTACCTCCCCCAAACTGGCACCCTAAACAAATGGAGACCTGAAAACCTCTCAGAATGGGTGGGAGCGAGGATCTTGGAGTACACCCTGGGGAACTTACCCAATAGAAGGCCCGACATCTGGACCCTTTCCAAATCCATCTTCTTTTCCTCTTCAACTTAGTTCAGATTGTAGAGAGCTGGGTCAGCTTCAGGGAAACAGAAGCAGGAGCTCTCTGGAGCTAAAACTTGACCCAGAAGCTGCCGGGACCATCTCATACACTTTTACTCTTTCATCCCAAAAAGAAGCCTCTCTTTCCAGTGAAGACCTACAGCTCTGACCCAGGTCTGCTCTCCGCCTCTTCCGGCAGTTGCAGGTTGCCATTTTACTGGCACACTGATGAGCCCACTCAGGGAATTCTGAAAGCTCTGCTTTTGTACCTGAGGCTGCATCAAAAACAGAGACAAGTGGTTGAGGAGAAGAAGAAAAGACAAATTTATTATTTTCCCAGCAAAGAAAAATGGCAGACTGTTCATCTCAAAATACCAAATTTCCGGCTTGGCCCCTGTAGCACAGTTGTTACAGTGCCAGCCACATGCACTAAGGCTGGGGGGTTCAAGCCTGGCCCAGGCCAGCTAAACAATGACAACTGCAACAAGAAAATAGCCTAGCATTGTGGGGCTGTAATCCCAGCTACTTTGGAGGCTGAGGCAAGAGAATCACTTAAGCCCAAGAGTTGGAGGTTGCTGTGAGCTGTGATGCCACAGTACTCTACTGAGGGCGACATAGTGAGACGCTGTCTCAAAACAACAACAACAACAAAAAAACAAATTTCCTCCTCCTGTTGCTCCATTAAATGTGTAATCTAATGTCTGGGACATAAATTTCATTAAAACCTAAAGTTCTATGTTTTAAAAATCAGTTTTCTTACCATGTAGGGCATTAACACATTAGAGAATATGAAGACCTTCTAGAACCATAGCTATGGTAGCTATTTTAAGTAAATTTGGTATTGAGCTTGGTTGCATAGTTGAGATTGCATAATTGCCCAAAAGCTAATTTTTCTGAAAGACTGCACTTCTTGGTTTGAGGATAGTCTTAGGGTAACTATGAGACAAATAGAGCTTTTTGTGTTTCAAATTTCCATTTTCATTTTAGTCAGAGAGTTCAGATACTTCAAATTCTGAAAGTGAAGCAGAGAGTGAACCTGAACAGGTTTCTGGGTACCACAAACTACTTGCTACGTTAAAGAATGTTTCTGAGGAAGAAAAGGAAGATGAGGAAGAAGAGGAGGATGATGAAGAGGAGGATGATGAAGAGGAGGAAGACAGTGTTGTAGATGATGCAGAAATGAACTGTGAAGATGATGACGGTGATGTCAGTGCAGAAGAAGAGAAGGCAGCAGAGTCTACTGAAAGGCAAGAAAGTAAGTGTCTTAGGTGTGGGTGCCTCGTCTCTGCTAGGACGATAGACAGACTGCCCCATGAGCACAGGGCCCTTTCTATGTGAGTTGAATGAAAGCACATAGATCCAAAGCAAAGATTTAACTTTGGTGGATTTGATTATATCTTTGCGAATCTAATGGAAACAAAGGACTTTCAGAAAAGTGTAGAAGTAATATTTTTGCTTATGATTTCAGGGACTTCAGCAGTCTTGGTAAAAAGACCCTCTAACACAGAAGGAAAAATCGGTCTGCCTTTGTGACTATCTTAATTTATTGAGAGGTTACTGTTCCTACCTTAGGGAGACCAAGTTTGATGGAAGGTAGACATAAAAATACACAAAAATTCAAACAGTAGATTTGCAATTACCTGAACCAACTGGTTATAAGATGTTGAAGAGATAGAGAATAGTGGAATACTGCCAGGGTAAGTTAGGGATGGCTTTAGGAAAGCCCAAAAGAACTTTACCCTACTCAGACTTCTAGGTAACTTTTTTCTTTAACTTTAAATCAACTTCACTGGCTGGGCACAGTGGCTTATGCCTGCAATCCTAGTACTCTAGGAGGCTGATATGGAGGGATTGCTTGAAATCAGGAGTTGGAGACCATCCTGAGCAAGAGTGAGACCCCATCTCTACTAAAAATAGAAAAACTAACTGGACATTGTGATGGGTGCCTATAGTCCCAGCTACTCAGGAGGCTGAAACAGGAGGATCTCTTGAAGTTGCTGCAAGATAAACCACCACAGCACTCTACCCAGGGTGACGGAGTGAGAAATAAATAAGTAAAATCAACTTCATTGAAGTCTGATTTACATACAATAAAATTACCCAATTTAAGTACACAATTCGGTGAGTTTTTTATCATTGTTATAAAAACATCCATGTTATTCCCACCAAAATCAGAATACAGAACTTTTCCACTGCCACTTAACTGCTTTCTGTCACTATAGATTCTTTTTATCTGTTCTAGAAAGTCATATAAATGAAGTGGAATACGTGAAGTGGAATTCATGAAATACATGGACCCTTTTGTGTCTGGCTTCTTTGCTTGTTATGGTTTTGTAATGTGTGCGTGTTGTTCATGTCTTAGTAGTTTGTTACTTTTTATTGCTAGAATGGTATTTCATTGCCTGAATATATCTGAGTGACTTTTTATATCTCACTGGTTTAATGTTTATTTTTCTTAACACCTCATTTTTTTTCTGTATGATCAGGTATTGTGTACCATTCTGGACTTGGGAATTTTTGTTTATTTCTATTTTTCTTTGCTTTTTTGATTTTTTTAACAAATGAAAATCTTTTTAAATTTTAAAAGTAACACATAGTGTAAAAATTTAAGAGGGTAATATAGTTAACCTATATGCCCACCACCCAAAGATAAACACCTGTAACATTAAACATAACCTTTTAGACTACATTTTTATGGATGTATGTGTGAGTACAAGTGTACACGTACAGTGTATTTATGTGTATTGTATAATGAACAGTCTGGTAATGTTTCTGTAACTTTCACATCTGTAGCTATAGATTCACATTAGGTTCTTAATTACATGGTATTCCATTTTAATGATAGGTGATAATTTTATTTAATTAGTCTCCCATTAATAGACACTTCATTCTTTTTTTTCTAGTTATTTCTTTACAGTCAGTGCTGCTTTGAACAACCTCTCATGTATATTTTATTTTTATTTATTTATTTGTAGAGACAGGGTCTCACTTTATTGCCCTCAGTGGAGTGCCATGGCATCACACAGCTCACAGCAACCTCCAACTCCTGGGCTTAGGCAATTCTCTTGCCTCAGCCTCCTGAGTAGCTGAGACTACAGGCACCCGCCACAACGCCTGGCTATTTTTTTTGTTGCAGTTTGGCCAAGGCTGGGTTCAAACCTGCCACCCTCGGTATATGGGGCTGGTGTCTTACCGACTAAGCCACAGGCGCTGCCCCTCATGTATATTTTAATGTAGTATGTCTAGTTTTCATTTTAGAAAAAGTTCCTAGAACTAAAACTAAATATATTAATCAGAGTTCAGTAGAGAAACAGAATTAATAAGATACACAGAAAGAGATCTGTTTTAAGGAATTGGCTCCGGTGATTGTGGTGGCTTGGCAGCTGTGCGATACGTGATGGGAGAGGCTGGCAGACTTGAGTTGCAGTTGAAGTCCAAAGGCAGTCAGGCAGGGGCCCTAGGAGGAACAGATGTTCATCTGAAGTTCAGAAGCAGTATGCTGGAAGAATTCTCTCTTGCTTAGGGGTGGTCAGCCTTTTGTTTTAGTCAAGCTTTCAGCTGATTGTATGAGTCTCACCCACATTATGGAGATGAATCTGTTTTACCTAGTCTAACGATTTTAATGTAAATATCATCCAAAACACCCTCATAGAAACATCCAGGATAATTTTGGAGCAAATATATGGGCACTGTGGCCTAGCCAAATTGGTATGTAAAATTCACATTACATTGATCAGACTTAATTTTGTTGTTATTGTTATTGTTTGTTTTAAAGATGGTATCTCTCTGTTGCCCAGGCTGGGGTGCAGGGCTCAATAATAGCTCACCGTAACCTTGAATTCCTAGACTCAAGTGATCTT
Organism: Galagoides demidoff; assembly: GCA_963574575.1. Classification (NCBI taxonomy): domain Eukaryota; kingdom Metazoa; phylum Chordata; class Mammalia; order Primates; family Galagidae; genus Galagoides; species Galagoides demidoff. The sequence continues at coordinate 13,073 of CAUYQV010153598.1, forward strand.
CCTTGTCTCAGCTTCCCAAGTAGCTGGGATTGCAGTTGTAAGCCACCATACCCACCCTAGGCTTAATTTTGAAATCTCTATCTTCTACCTGAATTTGTCCAAAAATAAATAATACCAAACAACATCATTGTTGGCATAGACTAAGGAATTAGATTTATTTGCCAGTAGAAGTATAATTATGTCTGTGAGTAAATAATTTAACAAAATGTTTCTCAAAACTGCAGATGCGGCTTTATCTGGAGACACTGAGGGAAAAGATGGGGAAGGGCCACCTGGCACGTCACAACAAGAATCCCCTGAAGAGTTCACGGATGTCCAGCATGAGTCACTGTTCAGCCTGGAAACCAATTTTCTTGAAGAAGAAAGTAGAGACTCCTCTTCTTTAAAAGCATCACAAGGTCATACATAACCTAGCATATGTTTGAATTTACCAGGTGCTTAGTATAGTAGTTGTGTAGTAACCACTACACTGGAATGAACGACCATAAAGAGGGTTTAGGCACTAGTATTAGAGCTGGGAAAACATACTTCGCAAAGGTATTTTGTGTCTTTCAGTGGTTCATCAGTGCAGGGGGTAGGAAGGATATTTAGGAGAATAAACAGCTTAAGAGTGACAGTAGAGAAGGAGTCCCCCAGGCGTTACATTTCCATACTTGGGATCAGGGGAGGACTTCTGATTTTCTTGCTAAACAGGGAAAGGAAAGAAAGAAAAACAGAAGAAAATACTCTCACCTCTTCTCTTTACCCCTCACTTGTTCTTCCTTTAGAAGAGTGATTTTTCAGATTGCAAGACCCAGGAGTGGTTTATCTGAGTGGTCCTTATTACTAGGGAGAACCTCAAAAGCCAAAAAGCCCCACCCTGCTCTGTCAGCCTCTTGACTATCCCTCTGACCAAGTGGTAAGTCAGTCCGACAGGACCTGCTCATGGGAGGCTTTGGCAGGTCTCTGCTCTCTCAGGTCCAGTTTCTCGGTCTGTGCGTGGGTGGGCAGGTCAGGTTGGTCTTGTTATATATCCTGACTGTCTTCATTCACCCTAATGCCATTCTTCAACCCAGCTTTACCTTATGCTGAAATTATTTATTTATTTATTCATTTTTTAGAGATAGGATCTGGCTCTGTCACCCAGGCTGACACAATGACAGAATCATAGCTCACTGTAGCCTTGAACTCCTGGGCTCAAGTGATCCTCCTGCCTCAGCCTGAAAGGTAGCTGAAACTGCAGATGTGCACCACCATGCCTGGCTAACTTTTTTTTGTAGAGATGGGGTCTCACTATATTTTCTACGTTGGTCTTCAACAGCTGGCCTGAAGCAGTCCTCCCCGCTTGGCTTCTCAACGTGCTGGGATTACAGGCATGAGCTACTGTGCCCAGCCTGAAACTGGAACTTTAATCCTCATGTAGCTGATTTAGTTCTCCTGACTATTGGGGGGATGGGGAGTAGCATAAGTAGCATATAAATTGTATTTTTTTGCATATAGATTTTAGTACACAAACCCCATTCTTAACCACTAAAACTTAGAAATCCTGGAGGAAAACATAAGGAAGCTTGACTATTCTGACATTTCTCTGGTGGTTTTGCCTGTCCAGATACATTAGCACTTGATGTTCTGTTGTTCGTACTTATCTTAGGTATTTAATACATGTGCATTTCATTTGAAGTCTGCCATTTAGGTTCTTGACAGGGTCATCTAACTTTGGTCTGTTTCTTACGAGTAAGACTGGGAGAGAAGGTTGGGTGGCTAGCTCAGAGCACTTCAGATTACTCAGCATAGGTGCTATCATGTGGACCATTTGTTCATTTCACTTGAATATTGAACATTTCTTGGGTCTTGCAATGCATGATCAGTCAGATATTGAACCACCTCAGGGATATTGCCATCTATTAGATGTGATAGGACATGTACATAACACGTGTTGGGATGGGTGGGCGGGACTGGGTTAGGGGACTTGAGAGAAGACAGTGATGACTGTAGGGCACCAGGGACAGCTCTTTGGGAAGGTCTGACACAATAATCCCTTGGAAAGTATTTTGAGTCAGGGTAACATGAGATTGATAATATTTGGATATGCAAAAATGAGGTGAAAGAGAGGCTGGATTTTTAGTTGAATGAAGGAAATGCACAGAGGCAGAAGAATTTGAGGGCTAGATAGTCTGAAAATTACCCGGGGGAGGCGGGTCAAGGTATATCCTAAAGGGTCCTGAATTTTTTTTTTTTTTTTGCAGTTTTTGACCAGGGCTGGGTTTGAACCTGCCACCTCTGGTATATGGGTCCAGCACCCTACTCCTTTGAGCCACAGATACCACTCTTTTTTTTTTTTAAAGGGCAGTCTCACTCTATTGCCCAGGCTAGAGTGCCATAGCATAAACCTAGCTCACAGCAACCTCAATTCCTGGCTTCAAGTAATCCTTTTGCCTCAGCCTCCCCAGCAGCTGGAACTATAGGCACCTGCCACAATGCCTGGCTAATTTTTCTATTGTTAGTAGAGACGGGGTCTTGTTCTTGCTCAGGCTGGTTTCAAACTCCTGAGTTAGGCAATCCACCCGCCTGGGCCTCTCAGAGTGCTCGGATTACAGGTGTGAGCCTGGCCTTGTGGTCTCACGTTTTAGAGTTGTACAATCTAAGGCACAGAGTCGCATCTGGGCTGACTTGTTCTTGGCTGCCCGGGGAGGCTAGGCCACTGGTCCCACAGTGTGTACCTGGCCAGGGCACTGGCCCTCCAAACCCAGACCAACCCAGCAGACCTCGGCTGGTGTTCAGGTCTCTGGCTCCCTCTTTCCCCACCTTCTCATTAGACCTTCTCTGGAACCTGGGAGGGTCAACCAGAGGGATCCTTACACGTTACTAACAGGAAACCCATCCAGAGCTGGGGCAGGGAGTAGCTTGACAGGAATTTCTCTCTGCTGCAGGTGCCCCCAGCAGAAGTGATTCAGGCATCAGCTGTGTGTGTGTTGTGGGGGGAGGAGGGTAGAGGAATGTTCTGCTCTCTTCCCTTCAACCCTAAAGGATGAAGACCCCCCCAGCCAAGGGGTCTTGTTTGTATTCCTGAGCCTTTATCAGGGCATTTGAGATCCCTTTTCATGGCCCAAATAAATTATTCTGCATTTGTTCTTCATGAGGTTTTTGTTCTCAGTCCTTATGTTAAATATTGTTATTGTCATTAAATTTGGCCTTTTTAATTCTGTAAAGGCAAAAGTGGAAACCTAACATACACATATATAAGACAAATTAATAAAAAAAAAAAAGGAAAAAAAAATTATTCCACATCTGGGGAATTCCTGTCTTGACCAACTAGAGTTTTTAGGACGTGACAGTTTGCATTTCATGCATAAGACACACAGTAAAACATGGTGGGTAACTTGCACAGAACTGGATTTGAATCCTCTTTGCTCTGCTTCTCTGGACAAGGGACTTAGCCTCTCCAAGCCTCTGTTTTGCCATCTGTAAAGTGGGGATGGTTTTCAGACCTTTCACCTAGGGGAGTGGTGGTACACTCAGGAAGCCTGTGAGGGGAACCAGATGTGGGGAGTGGGGAGAAGGTCAGTGTTCATTCGCTCGTTTATTCATTCAACTCCATTTGAATCAAGTTCTCATGTGCACTAGCCTGGGGTCTAGAGGCAAAGCAGCGAGTGGGCTGTAGCTTCCATGTGTATCCATACACAAATACTTCAATAAGTAATGGAAATAATTTCAGCTACTATGAAGTTGTATGAAGAAAATAAAGGCTCCAGGCTGCCTTTCTCCTCCCATTCCCTGCTTCTGTCCCTCTCTGGCTCTGGGTGCTTCAGCCCCAGGGTGCGACATTCCATCTGTCAAACAGAAGAGGCAAGCAGGTTACTGCCTCAGGGCTTCTTGTGTGCTACTCCCACCATCTTGCCCCAGGTCTCTTTAGGGTCATTCTCTTCATTCTTCTCTCGACTATAAATTTCACCTACTCAGAGAAACCTCTTCTAACCTGCTCTCTCACATCAGGTGGTTTTATTTTGTGGTAGCCCTTGCCACTAACTTAGATTTTACATCTTTAATTATGCATGTATGTGCCTCTTCCATTAGAATGGAAGGTCCATGAGGGTGGAGGGTAGGGACTTCTGTCTGATTGTTCATGGTGGTATTGCTGGCATCTAGAGCTATACCTGGCACATAGTTGGGTTCAATAAAATCTGTGCTTTGAGGTTGTCATTAGCATTGTTTGCCAAACATTTCTGGTTTTTTCTCTTCCTTCCCCTGCTTCCTGGGCATCTGGGAGGTAGCAGTCTACTTCCTGATGCCACTGTGGTTGGGAGGAGCTATGTCAATGAATTGTGGCCAGTGGGTATGAACAGAAGTGATGTCTGTCACTTAATCACCTGCAGGAGACCCTTAGCTCCAAGTAGGCAGGACCCAAGGCAATTTCTCTTTCTGTCTGCATTACGATCATCAGAACCACAGACACCACCATCAGTCATGAGTGCACTGTCCCAGCTCGCCCACTGTGAAATAAATCTTTGTTTCTTCAAGGCATGGAAATTTTGGTCTTATTTGTTGATGCAGCATAACCTAACCTATTCTGATGGGTGGTCCTCCTAATTCTGTTCCAATTATGCTTATTGATATTACTGTAAAAGAACTTTCTTAACACTAATAATGTATTGAAGGAATGATGCAGAAATTATTCTATTTCCTTCTCTGACAGGAGCCTGGCTGGGAAAGTGGCATGTGTTCCTCTCAGTTTGGGACATGCGCTGTCATGAGCCCCTATGCAGAGGGTGGCTCTGAGATCTTTGGGAGAGGGAGACCTGGAGGTCTGCAATCTTGAGGGCTCCCCTCCCAGATACCTTTGAGGTTAGGACAGGAGCTGGTTTGACCGGCTGGTGATCTTGATGCCAGGGAGCTGCTTTGGAAACAGTTTACTCTATGTCTGGGAGTGATAGCTCTTAGGAGTGTTCAGCCTGAGAGCATTTTTGAGTTTTGTTCTAGGAGGGTGAGAGGGAGGCTGAAGGAGCTGGGGAGGATGTATAGAGATGGAGAAAGAGAGATGCTGACAAGACATCTCCTTTGGGGACTGTCTTAACTTCACCCTGAATATGAGTTAGTGTTAGCTGTGAACAACAGGCAGTCAACATAACAGTGGCTAAAATAAGCAACAGATTTATTCCTTCCTAATGTCGAAGTCCAGAAGCATCCTGTTCATTGCTGGGATGGAGCCCCTGTTCCCAAACGTTCTTGGGACTGAGACCCCTTCTATCTTATTGATCCACTTATCTGGGCTCCATTCCCAAAGCCACCTCATGAATCAGGGAGTCACTTGAATTCCAGCCATCAGGCCACATTCCAGCCAGCAAGAAGAAGGAAGGGATGTAGAAGAAAGAAAAAAACACATGACAAATCTATTTTATAGAAATTTTTGGAAGCTGCCATGCAAAAATTCTGTCTACACCTCATTGGTAGAAGTCAGTCACATGGCTCCCATAGCTACAAAGGAGGCTGGGAAATTTAGTCTTTATTCTGGGTGGCAAAAACTGATCAACATAGGGTTTTTTTTGTTGTTGTTGTTACTATAGATGAAGGGGGGATGGCTATCGTAAGGCACCTGCAGCCTCTCTCACACCCTGAGAGAGTAGAGATGGATTTCTGTGGAAACATCCTAAAAGTTTCCTTAATTTGAATCCTTTTGGAAAGCTGGTGGGAAATATATACTCCTATCAGCTAAAATGCTGATATATGAATACAGCAAACCTTTCCTGTGATTTCAAATGATTCAAAGACTCCAGGAAACTCAAGCACAGGAGGCCATGCATTCCTTTGGGTTAAGACAACTTCTTCGAGCAGAAGTGTCAGAGGTCAGGGAGAATGAAAGGATAAACAATGTGTGTGTGTGTGTGTGTGTGTGTGTGTGTGTTCACCTATCCCAATCCCCTTGCACTTAGCTATATGACTTGAATTTGATGGGGTTGGTTGTGTTTACCTTAGCTTTGGACTTGAGAGTCGACTGCCATAGGGATCCAATACTATACCTTCAGAAGACATTTGACAAGCTTCCATGGCAAAGGGAAAAAAAGACAAAAAGCAAAACTTGCATGAGTCAGTCCTCAGGCTATAGGCTGGCCAAACCGCATTCTGAAGGTGTGGTAAACCTACATTGTAGACCCACTCTGGGCGGAAACGTATGACTAGTGCCCCAGTGTCTCTCCACTGATGGATTGATGCTAGACCTATTTAGGTAAAAAACGTTGATGAAATATCAGGGTGGAGATGTACGTAGGGAGATTGCCAAGTTTTCAGGAGACTCTGCGTTCTTCCAAGTGGAGGAGATACTTATGGAGGGAAGCAGGTGGGAGCGCCTCTCTTGAGCCTTTGGTGTTCAAGGTGATGAAAGATGGGAGTCTGTTCACCCTTTTTGCCAAGGTGACTTGAAATCTTCCCAGAAACTTGTCATGAGCTTATGTAAGCCACTGAGCCTCTCCTGCTTCCCTGTTGTTTTTATTGTCAGTGACAATAGTACCAACTCCATCAGACACTTGCCTGAGTGCTTTCCATGCACCACCCCTACCAACTTCACAGTAACCTTACTAGATGGCTACTTTTATTATCCCCCCTGGAAAGATGAAGAACCCGAGCTCAGGGAAGTTAAGTCACTGAGGCATAGACACAGAGCTAGGGAGTAACAGAGTCAGATTCAAACCCAGGTCTGTCTGACTCCTAAGTCCTTGTGTCTAGCCACTGCCTTTTAAAAATTATGCGATTGTCTGATCCTAGGCCATATACTCCAGTGCCTTGAACAAGGTTGGACAAACAGTAGGTTCTCATTTTCTCGCTCCCCAGGGGGAAGAATGTGTGCAGGAGAGATCCTGTGTGGGGCAATTAACCAGCTCAAGAAGAATGGGCATTAGAAGGAGTGGAACTGGCAACCCTGGGTGGAGTCAGACACTTGACAGCTGCCCAAGTGCTCTGGGCACTCAGGGATGAATGAGGAAGACCAAATAAGTCTCCTGTCCTCATGGAGATGGGCTGTAAACAAGTAAGCAAACTGCTTAGTACTATCACCGAGGGTAATAGTGCTGTGGATGGAATACGCTGGGGAGGCGGGCAATGAAGGGCCTGCTGTCACCTCTAGGCCTGTGCACACCAGACTGCCCCCATCTGAGGTCGTCGCCCCTCCCTCCTCTTTCCTAATCCCTCTCTCTTTGTTTAGCCAACTCCTACACACTTTCCAACATCAACCTAAAGGTCAATTTTTCTGTGACGCCTTCCCTGACCCTCCCAGACTGTTTTAGGGCCCTCTGTGGACTACCCCTCATCCTGGCATCCAGTTGTGCCACTTCCTAGCTCTGTGGCCTGGGCGACTGTCCACATCTCTGTTTCTGCATCTGTAAAATGGGCTTTAAAAATAGTATCTTCGTTAGAAGGATGCTGTGAGTGTGAATATGTAATTTATGCTAATATGTGGGAAGCATTTAGCAGCATGCCTGGCTCATAGTATAACGGTTGGATGCTTCTGTTGCTGGTTTTGTTATCACCATGATGGTACCTAGTAGCCACTATAGGCCGTCAGATCTGGCTGGCATTTTAGGTACCGTCTAACTCTGTGGTTCTCAGTATTGGCTTCATATAAGAATGACCTAGGGAGCCTTTTGGAAACACTGATGTCTGTCACCCACCCTCAGAGAGGCTTATTTTGGGGGTAGGACCTGAGCATGGGTGGTTTTATAAGGTTTACAGGTGATTTTAATGTGTAGCCAGGGTTGAGGACCCCTGACCTGATCCAGCCCACTTTAACAGGGAGAGTAACTAGGTTCTAGAGAGGGGCCTGGTTTGCTCCAGGCCATCCATCCACTTTTGTCCTCTACCTCTTGGGAGGTTTTATTTTTCTACATTTCTCCCCACCTCTCTGCTTATCCTGCTGTTTTTGACCCATGGAGGGGCTGTGTATATCCCTAGGACTGCCAGGGTTTGGGTGTTTCACACATGACACCTCTGCTCCATCTTCGGCAGCTGCCAATCTCTGAAAGTAGGTCTCCCTGCCCTGGAGCCCGGACAGCCAGGGCTGGGAGGGGCTGGTGTGCTGTTCAGATCAATCGCTGGAAAAACAAACACGTGAATTCTGGTAACCGGAGACAGAGAGTGAAGGCCTCCTCTAGTGAGTCATAGGGACAGTCTCCTGGCAACCATGTTTTCTGGGCATAAAAGTCTTCAGGGGCCCTTAAGGAGGGCTAGCTCTGAGTTCAAAGGGCTCACAGCCTTGTGGGGTAAAGCAGAAATGGCCCAGGAGCCACAGACCAGCTTTCAAATACCCAATAGCCATGTGGTCTTCCCTCCATGAGCCTGAACTTTGTCCTCTGTCCAGTGACTAAATAGTGTTGTTATAGAAATAAAATAAGCTAGTGTATGCGGAGGGCCTGGCACATGATGACTGTTCTATAAAAGTGATTAGTATTATTTATCATCATTATTTATTGCTGAAGCCTCGGAACAAGACACTGGTTGTTGCTTTACCCAAGCCTATTTGGAAAGAAAGAAATCAGTGTATAAAGAGATGGGGGTGTGGTGTGGAAAGCCCTGGATTTACCCACCAAAGCTGACCCCAGACCAGCGATTCCCAAGGAGTTCGTTGTTGGGCAGAATGCATGGAGCCCCAGCGCTAACTTACTTTGTTTGCTCTTTCTCTCCTAGTTGATAACCAACGCAGCAGCCAGGGACTGTGTGTGTATAATTTTTTGACCCACATAGTGTTTGAAGAAACAATGAATGATGACATAAAAAATCAGGAGATTTTATTTAAAAATTCAAGTTGTCTTGAAAAATGAGGAGATTTGGCAACATTGAGCTGAGACTTCTATTTGACATCTATAGACCAGGCTCTCCAGTTCTTCATGGTCCTAAGTTTGTCCACTTCCCTGACTTTTCCTGTCCCTCCGGGTGTGTACAACACCTGCTCTGGAGGGTAAGAATTATTTCGGTTCTCCACTGAGTACATTTCTAGAGGCCTCCCCGGGGCCTTGTGGGGCCTTCACCATTTCAAGATGGCTCCTTTGGGTTGGCTGTGTGAACCTCACTACCGCAGCTCCGTCGCGGTTTAGGAAAATAGTAATGCTGCCCACTAACGGTCACTGAGCACCTATTGTGCACCATTTTTTTAAAGCCACCATTTCAGTTAGCCCCCAAAGCAGCCCAAGAGGTAGCTGTTGCTGTCCTGTTTTATAGATGAACAGACTAAGCACCAGTCAGCTATAGTCCCTGCCCAAGTGCCGCCCAAGTGCCACCCAGCTGGCAAAGGCAGGGTCTGGATTCAAATCTAAGTCTTTGGACTATAAAATCTGTGCCCTGCACTGAACTTCCTCCCAGCCATCAAAGTCTCAGAGAAAAACAGTGCTAGTAAAAAACACTTGCTGCACAGACTCAAGTGCTGTAGAGCAGAGCAGTTGACAGCCTGTGTTTCTGCGTCAGCCTGCCTGGATTTGATCGTTGATTTATTCTGTGGCCCTTGGGCTAGTTAGACTTTGCTTTTCCTAGGCCTCAGTTTGCTTCTTTGTAAGAAGGAGATCCTCATATCTACCTCATAGGGCTGTATGTGGTGAAGACTAAGATAAGGCACATAAGTGCTTCAGAAAATGCCTCCGACGGCATTCCACAACACATCCACATGAGGTCTGACAATTAAGTTTGCGAACTTGCCACTGTGTGCAGGACTGACTGAAGACATTGCTAAAGTTTATCCAATTGTGTGTCAAAATCGTTGGCCAATTGAGAAGTGCAGCAGACAAAGAGAAACAGGAAAATCTTAACTGAAAATCTTTTTTTTTTTAAGAAGGGAATAATTTGTATTACTAATTATTTAGCCGGTGGCTATTAAGCTGGCCTAAAATTAGAACTCAAATGTACACGTGTGTAAATGTAAATGTGTGTGTGTGTGTATCTACATATGTGTGTCTATATTTGAGACAAAACACTTGAACACTAAAAAGTAGCATCAATCTTTTAGAGGGAAATGCAGTGTATTACTACAGAGCAGCATCAACTGAAAATCCTGGCTTGGGAAAGGTGTGTGCAAAAATGGGCCTTTGCATCATGACAGTGCACCGGCCTACACAGTGCGGTGAGGGAGCTTTTAGCAAGTAAACAAGTAAATACATGGGAACACCCTCCCTACTCACCTGATGTGGCTCTCAATGACTTTTTTCTTTACCAGAAGATAAAGGAACTATTGAAAGGAAGACATTTCGATGACATTCAGGACATCAAGCATAATACGATGACAGCTCTGATGACCAATCCAGAAAAAGAGTTCCAGTGTGGCTTTGAAGGGTGGTCTAGGCACTGGCATTGGTGCATAGCTTCCCAAGGGGTGTACTTCAAAGGTGACCTTGGTGATATTCAGCAATGGGATATGTTGCACTTCTTCTAGGATGAGTTCGTGCAATTATTTGTCAGACCTTTGTGTGTGTAACCAAAATACTTATAGGTTTGTTTGCAGGGTGAGAGAAACTAGCTGAGCAGTGGGTACACCTATGGTATGTGGCAGGTGCTGCTTCAGTGCTCCCCAGCTCCCTGGCTCCTTCCTGCCTCTCTGCTTCTGGGAACCCCAGGTAGACAGAGGACACCAGGCCATAGATGAGAACATCGTATCATGGGACCTTTAATCAGAACAGAGACATGTTTCGTACAGGCTGAAAAACCCAAAACCCCAGGAAGGTTATGCTTAGCTGTAGAGACCAGAAATCAAGCAAGCCATGGCCGCTGTGTCACTGGGCAGAGGACACAGAGGCTTCTCTCTCTCTGTCTCTCTGATGTGGGTATTCCACGCAGAGGCTGGCTGGTGAGGCTGAGCTGGGCTGGTGGTCGGTCCTCGGGTTTGGAATTTTCCAGTTGGGAGTCCCAGATCCCAGTGTAGAGAAATGGCCTTAGAGTGCACCAAGTCCCCCGGACCAATGTGGTGGATTCGTCTAGGTCCTTAACCAATTACCGCTTAAGGAAATAGCTGAGAATTGGGAGAGAAAAGTTACAGTGCAGAGAGAAGTGCTCAAAGCAGAGACCCCCGGAGAAGAGCTGCTGAGGGAACGTGGGACGGGGAGTCAAGCTGGTCTGAGCTTAAGGGAGCTTGGGCACATCAGCTCCCCTCCCAGGGCTTCACTTTTTTCATCTGAAAAATGGCAATGTAACCTATGTCAGTGGGTTTTTCGACTGATTGTGCAAAACGGGGGCCTGACAATGAACTGAGGTTAAATCCAAGGCAGGGTAAAGCCACCTTAGTCTCTCTTGTGATGACTCTTGACCACTGAGCTTGGAGAGACATTTGAGCTAGACACAGAAGGCTTTAATCAGCAAGGTGATAGCCGCTGGAGGTCCCCCATGTCTGACTGTGGGACTCAGCTTCTGTGACCTCACCCTGCAAAGGAAGTCCAGAACATACCTTTTTGTTTTCTTTCTTATTTGATACCCTTTGACCAACGTTCAATAGAAGACAAGGGACAATGCATCCAACCCTTCTCCACGCTGCCCAGAATCCAACCCTTCTTCACTCTGCTAAGTCTCATTTTACAGGTGACAAGACTGAGGCCCGAGACCCATGTGATTTCATTCAGACAGACACACAGGCAAGAGAACCACACCAGCATGCCAGTCTCTTTAGCTCCGCTCATTAGAAGATGAGGCATATGTATTCTCGGCCAGAGAAAGGGGTTTAAAATTTCTTTCTCTCTCTCTCTTCTTTTTTTCTTTTATTCCCAAGGAGTTGTGACTTTTTAATAGAAGTTGGTTCATGCACAAGCATTTTATTCTTCAATTAATTTCCATCTAAATGAGGTTTTCCTGGAGATAACCAGTGTTTTAGTTCCATTTGAGCTTAATTTGTGTGAGTGAAGCCTCCATTTTTGCCAATTCTAATTTGCTCGGTGAATCTAGCACTCATTACCTGGGCAATAACGCCCCTGCTGCAGACAGCAGCACCCGGGGCTGGAAGATGAACCAATTTCCAATAACAATTCAGGGGAAGAGGTGGTCCCTCTCCTTTTCCAATGCCACTCAATAAATAGAAAATAAATTATTAAATAAGCCATGTTCTGATGAGGGTTCCCCAACATGGTATTTACAAGGCAAACAAGAACTGAAAAACCTCCCAAACCAAACCAAAACAAACACAACCTTTAACAGGCCCAGACAAGAGGGGAGACGACAACTGTGTCTGTATCACTGGCTCACTTCTGCAGAACTGAGAAGGAAAAGGTTTCCAGAAAAGATTGCCTAATGACATTGCATCTGGCATAAGTTTCTCACCTGGACTTGACTGGCCAAGGGAGGAAAAGGTGTATTTTGAGGAATCCTGGTTTTGATTTTGTTTTAAGACACATTTTTCTATTGAGCTAAAGGGGGAAAGCAAGGCAAAGTTCATGCACATGAGATGACCTTGAACGTTTGTGGAAAAGAAGCCGTAAAAAGCACATGGCAGAAGAAAAGACAGAAGCTGGACTTGAGAGGGAAAGTGATTTGTTTTGCTTGCCTTTGGGAGCACCCCAGTTTGGCCTCTTCAACCAACCCCTTTTGGGAAAGAGACTGGGTCTGAACAAATGAAGGGCTAGGGCTCTCCGGGGTTGGACCCCTTAATTCTTTCTAATATCTTAATTGAAAGACTGACTCTCCTTCAAAGGAGGGAAGAAATAGGGTTAGGAATGTGGCCAAACCTCCAGGAACCAGAATGTCCCTAGAAGGAAGCTCTAAATTAGTTAGCTTTTTTAGCTAAAGCAATTCAAATCTTGCTTTTGGTTTTTACTCTTTGTACTCTCACGACTGAGAACCTCCTAAAAATGTTTGAGTCTCTTTTCCTTTTCCTTCTGAGTCTCAGTGAAGCTCCCTTTGTCTTTGGTGACTCTCCCAGGCCTCAGCTCAGCATTTTGGATTGCAGCTCAAAAACCCTTTTGCTTCACAGAGGTGGGAACTTGGCCCAGTTTCACTCATCCAGGCACATCCACAGCGGGAGGGTCAAAGTGCTTGGGGAACCACGCTGCCTTCCTGCAAGCCCCCTCCTTTCCTTTCCTCCCACTCTGGATGCTGGTTTCTGAGTGAAGTCCTCACTGTGAGCAGATTTCAGGGGATCTGTCTTATTCCCTGGAAGCAGATAGTGAGGAGAATCAAGTAGACACAGTACTACCAGGAGTTGAGAATTCCGGTTAATCAAGGTTCCCAGTGCCTCAACTATAGTCTCAGTTTTGGATGGAAAAAAGGAAGCGTAAAGGAAATTAGAGAAAGAGGGAGAGAGAGAGAATTTTTTCCCCTCAGGAGGCATTTAAACAGCCTTCTTGTAAACTTCCCCCAGGATAGGGCTACCCCCTTGCTTGGGTTGGGCAGGGTAGTCACATTGCCAGGGAAATGACCAGAGATTTTGCAAAAGTCTCACCGAACCCAAAGCTAGCAATTGCAAGGGATAGTGGATAGCGACTTTTGGAAAAGGTAAGAGCCCTCTTTGGCCAGCAGCCAGACACCACTGCCAGTTGGTTAGATAGGCAGGACTGGTAAAGGCCTCTGGATCCTAGACCCTCCCAGCATGGGTTTGCAAAGAGGCCTCCCTTCTTGGGGGGAAGAGGCATTAGGCTCTTCCTACCTTCTGGGTTGTTATTATTTTTTTAATTTCAGAAAGCGTTTTGCCCTCCCCTGATGGAACAGTAAGAGATCACGGAAAAAGACTTCTGCTTTGGGTTTGTGAGTCTCTCCCAAACTCAGGATGGCTCATCCCTTGTCTCCATTTCAAAACGAACAGGACAGCCTTCAAATCTGAGGAGGAGGGGAGAAATTAAGGGAAAGTGGAGTGGGAGCACGTGTAACTGACATGAAGTCAACCGAGTGTGCTCAGTGAGTAATCTGGCCCTACAATATGTTCCTCGGAGTGTGCATGTTTCCTCAGTCAGCTTAATTCCTGCTTTATTCTCACGGTGTGAGCTCCTCATCAACTCCAAGCGCATTCCCAATACGAAACCAGACATCATCCTCAGCCACAATGGCCTTCAAAATACAAGACAACTTCAGTGAGTACTGAACAGTGGGAGAAATCATCAGTCTGCTAAGAGACAGCACATCTGTCCCCAGTCAAGTGCCTCCTTAAGGTTAAACCTTTCAGTGGGGATTTGGACTTTGTGCAACTTTGGTCCCATGTGCCAAGTTAGACTCCAACCCCTGCATAAACTGAGACTCCTCTGGGGCCGTTCAGCACCTTCACTCACAAGCCTCTAGGCTGTTTTCCTCTTTTTGATACCTCAGTGAGGTAGCTGGGGGCAGAGGGGCTGGGGAGGACACAGGTTTGAACCTCTTTGACTTTAGACTGAATAATAAACCTTGGGCCAACTCCCAAGGATATTCCTGGCTTCAGGGGAACAGACAAATAGCCCACCCACTTCCAGCCTTTCAAATCCCATCCACAGTGACAGGAGGAAAAAGGGAGACTCACAAAAATAATTTAGCAGTTCCCACCCCAAACATACACACACATACATATACACACAACCTCTCTATATAAATAAATAAATAATTAAATACTGCTAATGGAGAAAGAGAGAGGGGGAGAGAGAGAGAGAAAGTCATCACATAAATAAATAAATAGATAAATAAATAAAATAAATAAAAGATTTGCTAGGAGCCCCAGGCATAAATGGTCCCCTAGAATTGTCTGAATGAAGGCAGTCCAAACAAGTCTGGTGGCTCCGGAAGTCTCTGTCTCCAGGAAGGGAGATTGGAGTCCAGTTTGGGTTTCTGGGCGGGGAAAGAGGGTTATTTACAGTTGCAGGGCATTGGCCCCTGTCCCAGGCACCTGCCATCTGGCCTTCTGCCGTGACAGCATTGGCATCCATTAGTCTTGGTGGGCAGGGCTTAGGTGGGGGCTAGGGGCCCCAGGGAGAGGCCAGGTTGTCCACTGCTGACTGGGGCCACCTCTCTCCTGAGGGAGAAAGGGCTTTCTGGATGGTTGCATGGCAGTCTCTGGCCCCATAGGCTGATTGGATGGGGAAGATTGGGTGGAGCTGAGGTCACTGCTCCCAACAATAAGTACTTTTTCCAAATGTTTTCCCTGGGGTTGGAGGGATAAAGAGTGTTTGGTCCCTGCTTCCCCATAATCCATCCAAAGTATCCAAAATCTGAATACTGTCCTCTCTCCCTGCATGTCCTGTCCTGCTGCTGTTGCTACCACAAACTTGCAACTCACCCACAAGGCTCCAGAAAGCCAGTCAGCTGGTGAGAGGGACGCCTGAGAGTTTATTTTAAGGATCGTATTCCTCACCTCCCTGTTCTCAGCGCCTTCAGTGGATGAAGCAGCTGGTGGTATTTGTGTATCTCAGAGATCAACTTACGCTCTCTGCCCAGCCCTGGCCAGGGGGGAAGGTGGGGTGAGGAAGGAAATGAAGGTGGGTCTTTCCTAAGATAAGAAACCTCAGAACCCAGCAGGAGCTGGAGATATGGGGCATCTAAGCCCTTCTCCCTTGGACTCTGGATTTGGGTGTTTTCCCCCAAACCTGAGCTACCTGCCCCATCCTGGCACAATTCCTGAGAGGCAAGGGGAGTAGTTTAGGCTGCAGGGTGGGTGGGTAGGTGCCAGGCTGCCTGGGTAGGATCCAAGGTGTGGCATTCTGGGTGGTGGGGAGGGGGCCTGCAGGCGCCAACCAGAGGGTAAGGCCAGACTGGCTGGCGCTGGCAGTTGGCAGCTGGCCATGACACTGGGGAATGCTCAGCAGATGGTCCCATGGAATTAAATTGGTGCCAGCATGTGGGGCAGGGGCAAATTTGGGAAGTGAGGGCTCTAGACCAAACTGTCCTGACCAGTCTACTGTCTCCTTTCTCATGGGGTTGCAGGGCTCCTGTGAACAGCCAAAGGGCATTTTGTGCAGTGGCCTCTCTGTAACTGGGCTCCTCTCTTCCCTGATCATGCTGAGCTCCTGGGAGCAGCAGACTCACCCCTTCCTTTTTGCTCCCATACTCTTTGCACCAGAGAACCCCATATCCTAGATCCTGACACCTACCATCAGCTCAAATGTCCATGCCCCCTACTCAGGGATGTCCCTACTTCTAAAGGCTAAAGTCTTACCCTTTGCTTGGCCCTGTCTGAGGATGTTAAAGGCCTGACCCCTTATCTTGGGCCAGAACTGCCCTTGGTCTTCTCTCTCATATCCCTCCACATGGGAGTCCATCCATGTGCAGCCATGAGATTGGTGAAGAAAGGATGAAGGCAGGTGAGGGGATGACCACTGGCCTCCTGTGATGGGTGCATCCATTTTCTTGGCCAGGCCCCAACTTTTGAGTCATGGACCCATTGCTTATTATAAAACCTTGAGGTTTTTTTTTCTTTTTTTGTGCCACAAAGGATGGTTCTCTCCACATGCCCAGTCCTGAGTTGAGCCTCCAAATGATGCTGGTAGCGAGGCTCCTAGCAGCTTGACCAAGAAGGTGAAATCCCTGGTACACTCTTTTTCTCTTCCCCAGGAAAGCAGGAAGGACAGGGTCCAGGAGCTCTCAAAATCTGTAAGGAGAAGGCAGGAAGGGCAGGTGATAGGGGAGGCCGGCAGAGCAAAAGAGACCCCCACAGGGCAGCTGGCTCAAGGGAAGGCCCTTGCTTAGCGCCTCGTGCTGGAGTAGCTGTCTGCCGAGCTGTAGCTCCGGCTGGGGCTCCGGCTCCGACTGCGGCTCCGACTCCGGCTCCGGGAGCCCAGGCTGGGGCTGCGGGAGCTAGAGCTGCTGCTAGTGCGGGTCCTGCTCCGACTCCGACTCCGGCTCCGGCTCCGGCTGGGACTCCGGCTCCGGGAGTAGCTGCGGCTGGCGGAGCGGCTGCTGCTGCTGCTGTACCACGAGGAGGCGCTGCTGAGGCTGCCGGAGGAAGAAGGACTGGGCCGGTAGTAGGGGATGGGGCGTTTCCGGGCACTGCAGAGAGCAGAGGAAAGACGGATGAGGGCCAGGCTCCACCCAGCCTCCACCAGGGGAGCCCCAGGCTTGTCCCAGGAAGGCAGTATCCTTCACTTCCCGGTCCCTTAGGAACAAATACTCCTTTTCCACTTCCCTTGAAGTCCTGAGAACATCAGAGAGAAAATCTCAGCTTAGTGCTAATATGCTTGAAAGTGATCATTTTACTTTTTATTTATTTATTTTTCAACGAATCAAGCCTAGGGCTCAGAGCCTCCACCTATCAACAGAATCTACCTCTAAACTTTAATCGTAGTTTTGTTTTGCTATTTTTATTTTTAGTAGAATTATCTATTTATGGCAAAGAGGCTGATTTTCCATTTTCTGTACTATATCCAATTTCCTTTTGAAATAAAAGTATGAGCCTCTAAAAAGGGCAGGTCTATTTTAAGAAAATTAAGCAAAAAACAGTACAGTTAATAAGCAGACAGGGCCAAAGAGGTAAAGATGCTGGTCGCTGGCTAAAGTTTGGGAAACACTGAATGAGTTAACCGAAATGGATTTGGGGTTGACCAAGGAAACCAGATAACCTTTTGGAAATGCCACTCTGTATCTTGGCCTTCCCCCAGTGGGCACCAAGGACACCTTGGGTCAAGGCAGTGGGTTTAGGAATTCCCTACAAGCTGAGGCAGGGCGCTCTGTGGGATGTTTCAGAAAAGGCCTCCTCTGGGGCCCATGTTCTTTTTCCTCTTGTAGGTCATCTCCAGGGTGGTGCACTGGGCAGTCATGATCTCTGCTCCAGTAGCTGATGCTTGGAGCTCCAGGAGGAGAGCCCAACTCAATCTTATGGCAGCATTCAGCCATTCCCCCAGCTTTCAAGGCCTGGAAACTTGTCACTATTGTCTACTAGAGAATTTTTCTTCTGAGGCCTTACCTGTCACTGGAAACTTTACCCACCTAGCCTAATCATTCAATCAATTACAACAGCACACAATGAGGTTCTGCATTTAAGTTCACAAATTTCACTCACATCTTTTTACCCCCTTTCATTTCATGCTCGTGTCACTTGTGGGAGTTATCACCTTCAACATTTCGTGGAAGAGTAAACTGAGGCTCTGAAAGGTAAGAGCCTTTCCGAGGCCACGTTTCCACTTCACATCTTCCCCAGCACTGCTCCCTCTAGGTTCCTTTTGGCACCTAAGCAATCCCGTTTGCCCTCTCCACACTGGTTCAGGGATAATCATTTATAGGTCTATTTAAGTCTGGCATCGGAGAGTCTGTCCCCAAACCCCAGGCTCCGTCGCCAGACCAAGGCCCCACCCCTGTGCTTTGGCTTCCAGTCCTCGACCTGAACCCACTGTCTCCCCAGCCCCTTGTAGGTCATCTCCAGGGTGGTGAGCTCCAGCTCTATCCCGGACTCTGGCCACACCCCAGGCCTCCACCTGATTCCCCAAGCTGGGTGGGGAGGTCGACTCAGCCCTGAGACTTTAAAACAGAAACTTAATTTCAATGGTTGGGAGTGGGAGGGTTGCTCACCCCCAACTCTCACAATCCTGAAATCCCAACCCTAAGCCGGTCTGGGGTGAACCTGTGGCCTGCACAGGTAGGAATGAGAGAGGGGACGAAGGTGAAAGAGGGTCTCCCTTCCCCTCTTGCCCGCACCTGGTTATCCTCCGCGCCTCCAGGTGGCTTGGGGAGTCTCTCCGGCGCTTCCTCATGGGAGAGTAGGACCGACGTCTCCGACGCTCTCGCTCGCGCTCCCGCTGCTGCGAGTCCTTCTCACTGTACTTGGGGTCCCGCTCCCTGAAGAGGTGTGGGGTATTTACTGGGACCTGAGGCTGCACTCGCTCCCTCTCCTTACCGCCCCTCAAGGACAGGGTACTGGGTCTGCGCGGGCCAGCAAGGGAAGACCGGAGGGAGGACGACGGAGGTTTGGGAAGAGTCTGGGGACCGGGACGGTGGGGTGGGGGCTGGGTGTGTGCATCGGCCTGTGCGGCCAGGCAGCACAACAGTGCAGGTGCAGGGCAGGTGCTGCAGGGACGAGGATGTGAGCGGTACCCGGGTCCTGGTGTGTGGGTAAGATTTGGGAGGTTATATATATAGGGCTAAGGAAGGGTAAAAAGGGCCAGGGCCAGGAATGTGAGTTCTGGAGTGTGGCTGGGGGGGGCTTTGAGACACAAGGGTATGTCTGGTGCCTCGCGGCACCAAGAGAGTGGATTAAACACTAAGGGAATCTTTAAAAACGCAGAGGCTGGATGAGACTAAAAAGAAAGACGATCTGAGAGGCGGGTCAGGGACCCTGAGTCAGAGAGGAGGTGCAGAGCAAAGGGACGTGACCAGTGCCTGGGGGCGGGGCCGGTACCTGCTGGGACTGTAGCGCGAGTAGCTGGGGCTGCGGCGCGGGCGGGAGCTTCTGCTGGGCGGACTCCTTTTGCCAGACTTGGAGGAATAGCTGGGAGAACGAGAGTAGGACCTGGGGAGAGGTAACAGCCTCTGAGGAGCCTGCAGAGCCTCCTTCTCTTGGGTTGCCCGGGAGTTCTACAGCTTTATTCAGCCGGTCCCCAGGCAGCGAGCCTTTTCTATCTGGAGACCAAGTGGGAACTGGGCCCTTACCAGAGAATGGAATCGCCTTCCTTTTGGGTGGTTAATAATAACATCCACGACTTCCTCTTACTGGGTCTTACTATCCTGGCCACTTACTTACTAGCTGTACCACCTTGGGCAGGTAATTTCACTTCTCTGGGACTCTGTTTTCTCATTTGTAAAATATGTGTAATAATAGAACTTACCCTATACAGTTGCAAGTTAAATGAGTAAATTAGAGCAAATTTAGCATGTTGGCACGTATGCTAAGTGCCAATTAGCCAGCACATGGGAGTGTTAGCTGTCACTATGACGCATTTTATTATGTGCCAGATAGTGAATTAATACTTTGTGTGCATTATTTAATCCTCAACATATTTTAGGGTTAGGTACTATTATCAGTGCCATATTACAGATAGGAAAACAGAAGTACAGGTATCGTAGAGGATATGAATTCAGGTGTTTGCCTCAAAAGCAACTTGAATTCAGGTCTGTTTGGCTCCAAAGCGTCCTTGACTTCTGTAGACTATATTGTTGTGAATCCAAATTATGAATTCCTGTGCTACACCCAATCTTCCTTCCTTCTCTGTTAATGTCTCCCACTTTTTGAGAACATTGTGGGGAAGGAATAGCTTTTCCAATCTCACTGCCTTGGGGCAAGTGCCCACCTATAGCCCCTGGAAGACTTGCTTTTGCCAGCTTGCTCTTTGACTGTACATTGAGAGATATTTTAAGAAAGAGTCCAGATGTAACATGCTTTTGGACACTTTGAAAGAATCTGCCAGGCATTTCCATCCATTATACTAGATAGTGTCCCTTTTCTAAGGAGCCATCTGAGTTATATTTCATAGACTTAAAAAATCAGAAATAGTTTCTCTTTCAATCAACTGGTTCATTATTTTTGTTAATAATGTAATAATTAATGGAGCAATTTTCTACTTTGTCTGCTAGGGAGCTCAGAGGTCATATTTGCCACCCACCTTCATAGCAACTATGAATGATAGGACATGCCTTTTGGGACTTAACCTTTTTCCTGACTTAATTTTATATTTCTCTCTTTAATTTTACTTTTAGTTTATTTTGCTCTTCTATTTATGTCACTGTATCATACTGAATCTTATTCTCAGCTGTCTTGCTTCCTGTTTTGGAATGGACTGGTCTTGATATAACCAACTAAGAAAGCAACTGTTGTTTTGTTATATAGTTACAAACGAGGAATAGTCAGACTGCTGCTGGGAATTTCTGTTTGCAGTGGGAAGCTGGACTGCATAAAGCCACTGGTTGATTATCGATAATTGAAATTGGGTGGAAGAATGCAAAAATGTCATAATTCTCCCTGTATCCACCTCCTCTGGCTGTGACTGTGCAGCTCCTCCCACTAAGAGGAGCGTCCTTGCATCTGGGTTGGTCTTGTGCTTGCTATGGCTAACAGAATAGCAGAAGGGATGTCATGTCAGTTCGAAGCCTAGGACTCAGGAAGTTTTGCACACTACTGCATTCTCTCTCTCTCACTCAGAACCCTGGGAACCCTGCTATTACCATGGGAACAAGTCCAGACAGGCCTGCTGGAGGATGAGAGACCACTTGGAGTGAAGATCAGTCAGCTGGGGTCATTCACACCAGAGAGTCCCCAGCTAGCAACCCACTGGTTGATCAAAGCCATATGAAAAAACCCAAAGAAATTAATCTCACTGCCCTGGGGCGAATGTCCAGCTATAGTCCCTGGGTGGAGACTCTGGGTGGAGAACAAGAACCACCCAACTGAGCCCAGCCCTATTGCTGATTTACAAAAACAGAAACTAAGTAAGCACTTGTTGTTTTATGAATGCTAAGTTTGGGGATTCTTTTTTTTTTTTTAATTTGAGACAGAGCCTCAAGCTGTCACCCTGGATGGAGTGCTGTGGCATCACAACTCACAGCAACCTCCACCTCTTGGGCTCAAGCAATTCTCCTGCCTCTGCCTCCCATGTAGCTGGGATTACAGGCGCCCGCCACAACACCCAGCTATTTTTTGGTTGCAGCTGTTATTGTTGTTTGGCCGGTTGGGGCTGGATTCGAACCCGCCAGCTCAAGTGTATGTGGCTGGCGCCTTAGTGGGGATTCTTTTTTTAATGCAGCGGAAGATAACTAATCCACATTAGCTCATTCTCATACCAACAGCAGCAATAATAACTAATATTCATTATGTTCCAAGTACTTCTGTATGTGCTGTTTATTTCACAGAACAATCCTTTTGGGTACATATTTTATTGTTTTCATTTTGCAGATGAAGAAACAGATTCTGATAGGTAAATGACTTTCCCAAGGTCACTGGCTAGTAATGAGTAGAATGGGTACTGAAACTTAAGTCTATCTGACTCCTCTGTCTTATGGATCAAAGGACATCTCCCGTTACCATGGTGTGGCAGAATCAAGATCACACTCACCTTTTTTCAGAGGAGGTGGACCTACTCCGAGTGTACCTGGGGGAGGTCCTGGGGTTTGGAGATCGGGAGGAGTGACTAGAGGATCGGGTGCTGGCATAGGAGGAGCTGCGGGAGCACCCTTTGATGGGGGAGCTCTGGGCTGTGGGTGGGACCAAACTGGACTTCTTCACTTCCTCACATTCCAGACATGGTGACTGGAATCCTCTGCAGGAGAGAGAATGTCTGTTAGCACCAGACTGTGCTCCCCTGGGGGCATCTCGAGCTAATACTTACCTCCCTATCTTTTTCTAGGCTGCCGCGTTCTCACAGAACACTCTTTGCACCTTTTCACATCCTACTACCTTTGCAAAGACATCCCAGGGCACATGTGATACCTTAAAAGTCAATGATCTAGTTCAGCATTTCCCCAAGTGTGAGACACAAGCCACAGGGGACCACTTCAGCACATTAGGGAGGCCACTGGGCATGGGCATGATGCTAAATAATATCAGATCACGTGGGGGAAGATGTATTGCCTTCCTAATCTTCTCTAATCCTTCTGATTGCACTAATGAGAAAGCCCCTGTTGGATGCTAGTGGGTTTTTAACACCTCTCTATACTTTGTAATCTCCCTTAGAGAGAAGACCTCGGACTCAGAGCCTTGGGCAGGACACTGTCACTAACTAGAATTAAATACATTATTTTAATTATATGCATTTTTACAGGTATCTTCTATATAGGACAAGTGATACTCATTTTATATTTCAGATAGTATTATTGTTTCCTTTAAGTTTGTGTGTGTGTGTATACATATACACACATTCATACCCAGAGGGTGCCAAAAGTGTATACACATTTTAAGAAAGGAAAAAACTGTATTTAACTTGTAGTACTCAGTATATACTGATAATAAAAGATGAATACAAGCCACATTGTAATTGCAGAAGTCAAATGTGACTTGGGTATTATAAGTTTAATAGAGATTTTCCTTTCTTAAAATATGTATACTATTTTGGCACTGTGTGTGTGTGTGTGTGTGTGTGTGTGTGTGAGGGATTATTAAAATAAATGAAAGTACCAGTAGTACATGCATATGGCAAAAATTAAGATGATAACATGTAGATGGTTTAAATTTGGGGAACCTTGGTGTATCCCATTTTGCAGGTGGAGGAATTGACACCCAAAGGTGTCAGCCAAAGGTGTCAGATGTGCAGAATCACCCAAAAGACTGAGGCCTGTCTTTTGTATTATCACCCTGCCTGGGGCCATGCTGGACCTCAGTTAGGTTCTCAGTAAATATATGTTCATTTGGGTTGGGCCAAGGTCCATCTGCCCAAAAGGGTGCAGATGCACAGAATCACCCAAAGGGCTGGGTCCTGTCTTCTGTATTTTCACCCTGCCTGGGGCCATGCTGGACCTCAGTTAGGTTCTCAGTAAACATATGTTCATTTGGATTGGGCCAAGGGTCATCATCATTGACCCCGTGCCCTCTCCAGTCTCAGCTCCTGATACTTTCCTCTTTTGATCCCAGGCATAATAGACTACTTGTTCCTTCCAGAACATCCCTATTCTGTCCCTTGTCTCCAGGGCTTAGAACATTCTGGTGTCTCCAACCCTCTCCTCTCCCTTCTTTATCTAGCAACTCCTCCTCACAGATGTGGCTCTCGTTTGACCTCACCTTTTCTGGAAAGCCTTCCTTGACATTGCTGCACCTCTGGAATATGGGTTGGGTGATCTTCAATGTGTACCATAGACCCTGGTCTTTATATGGCTCCCTTTTAATTGTAGGTTGTCTCTTCCCCAGACATTGAGCTCCTTGGAGACCAGTGTTTTTTCCTAGCACTATTATAGGGCTTGTACATATATCCTAGGTAATCAATAAATATCTGTGGGATAATATTTTGAACCTCTGCAGTGTCCTGGGCACTTCACAAACATCATTTCATTTAGTCTTCCCGAGGACCTTATGAAGAGGCACTATTATTATTATTATTATTATTATTATTATTATTTTGAGACAGAGCCTTAAGCTATCCCCCTGGGTAGAGTGCTGTGGCTTCACAGATCACAGCAACCTCCAACTCCTGGGCTCAAGTGAGTCTCCTGCCCCAGCCTCCCAAGTAGCTGGGATCCCACAACGCCCAGCTATGTTCTGGTTGCAGCTGTCATTGTTGTTTGGCGGGTCCGGGCTGGATTTGAACCCGCCATCTTAGGTGTATGTGGCTGGCGCCTTAGCCACTTGAGCCACAGGTGCCGAGCCAAGAGGCACTATTATTGACCATCCTCAATTCACAGAGAAGACTCAGGAGGGTTAGTTACTTGCTCCAGGCCACCCAGACTCTTGAACCCTGAGCCACCCAGCTCCAAAGCCCACACCCCTGCCCTCTTGCCAGTTCCCTACCCCCAGGGTCTATGGTTCCCCTGATTTAGAGCTAATGTCTCTCTTCTACTCAGTCTATGTTTACTGAGCTCTTTCCCTATAACTGGGACAATATAAATAGCTGTGGATTTAACCATCATTTATATTTCAAAATGAAAGGCTTGGTTTAAGTTATTTAATTTGGCCTCCATCCATGCAGATCAAATTCAGCAGGTAACTGCTAGATGTCTCTCAGGCTTTACTTCCACTTGTGGGGACTCATCTGTATTTGAATCCTGGGACGGTCACTGACTAACTGAGTTTCTCAACCACACTGAGCCTCAGTTTCCCTATCAGTTACAAAAGGGTTATAATAGTACCTATCCTATAAAGGTTTTATGAAGAACTAAGGGAGATTATTTATAGAAAGCACCTGGCCTGTGGTTAGGGCTTGCTGAACATTAGCTGCTGTTACTATTATTGCTGTTTTTGCTTTTATAGCTATTCTTGATTTCCCCTGCATAATAGCATGGCAGTACAGCAGTAGACATGTGACCTCCTTCTCTTTTCTGGGAACTTCACTGCCTGTTCTTGGAGACATTGACATTTGCTCTGTCCCAGCTCTGGCTCCCAGCCAGGCTTGGGTGTGAGCTGAGGCCAGGGATGTCCTGGGGAAGGCAAACCAGAGGCCAGGTCTGTGCGCGGATGCCAAGCTATTTGTCCTGGACTGAAGTGGTTACTGTGTTAGGGACAAAGGGTGCTCTGTCCTTGAAAGAAGCTGTTAACTGTTTCAATGCTAAGGCTTTGGTCATGTCTTGAAAATTTTGGCCGCTTTGAACAAAGGCAGACTCCCACCCACAGAAGAAGGAAAACCTCACTGTCAGCGTGGTGGAGTGCACCAGCAAAGCTTTCCCACCCCTCCTGCATCTGTGCATCTGCTCCATCAATTATAAGCTCCTGGGGGGGAAAGACCATTCCATTTTTATATCCCCAGCACCAAGCTGAGTGTCTGGCGTATAGGAAGTGTCTGATAACGGGTTGAAGGATAAATAACTGAATGAATGGTACAGATGAAGTGATCAGTAAATTTTAGTAGCTATTATTGTGACAGTACTCGTAGTGATTAGCATTTTGTTGTGACTTTTTGAGTAAGAGAGTAAGGGGATGATGAAGTGGAATTACAGCTGGCTTCTAAGCAACTGTGTGGAAGTGTTTTCTGCAGGAAAACTGCATCAAGCAAATGTGTTAAGATGGGGGAAAAATGGAGATGTCTCAGTGTTCTATAATAGTCTAATCTCCCTTTGCCGAAAATTGTGCTATGGGGTATGTGTGTTTGTATGTGTGTGTACATGTGTACCTGGTCTGACAGTTCAATTTACAAACCCATCCTAGAATAAAGGCTACATACCTCGCTGATGAATTTCGCTATGGCCACCTTTGAGGTACTCCCTTTAGGAAGCCGTGCTCCAACACCAGTGTTTAGTCCGCCCTTCAAATTCTGGAACACTTTTTCTGGAAGGACCGTCAGAACTGTTGTTGAAGGAAGGTCTGACAATTAAGTTTGCAAACTTGCCACTGTGTGCTTACGTTGGCAGCACTGTACAAACAACTCAGCAAGGTTCGTAACCTTGGTATATCAGTGTCTCACAGTTGTGTTCATGTCAACATGCGGTGTCTTGCTGAGTGGTGTTCATTATTATTGCTGCATGTTTTCATGTGCTGCACGATGATAGCTCCGATGGCCAGAAAAAGAGTTCCAAAATAGC
>CAUYQV010153601.1:0-13870 GCA_963574575.1 Galagoides demidoff
CCTGTGGTCCCAGCTACTTGGGAGGCGGAGACAGGAGACTCGCTTGAGCCCAGGAGTTGGAGGTTGCTATGAGCTGTGATGCCATGGCACTCTACCCAGGGGGACAGCTTGAGGCTCCGTCTCAAAAAAAAAAAAAAAAGAAAATATTCATCCAGAAACAACATCTTATGAGGGAAGGTTGAAAGAACAAGGAAGGTTTACTTTGCAGAAGAAGCCACCAGGCAGTCATCTTTAAAATAGCTGAAGACTCAAGATGCTCAGAGGATAATGAGTCCACTCCGTAATATGAGGAGTCTAAGCCTGAACTATTGAGAAGACCGGCATCATGTAGATCAAGACAAGAGAGATATTTCCAATAGAATCAGTGCTCATCAGAAATGGAATTGGCTTTTTGAAGAAGTGAACACCCCATCCTCACAAGTATTCAAGCAGAGATTAGGTAAACAGCTGTTAAAAATAGGGATGAGGGAATTCCTATACAGGGCAAAAGATATTGTCAAGAACACACTTTTGGGAATGGGGTAGAGCTTTTGTTTCTTGGAGTAGAATATTTTTTTCATCTTGGAATGCCAAATTATCTTTAAAGTATTTGAGCCACAAGCAACAATTGTGCCACGCACTTCAGACCCCTTCTTCCTTCTAAGAGCTTTTGTTTCCTTGGAAAAGTGACATCTTGAAGATCAAAGGACTGAGCTGTTTTTAGTCTGGGGCTTTTCTTGTCAGTGGAACGAAGGATGTCTTCCCAGGAGGCTTAAGCCTGAGCAGGAAGATGTGGATTTCTCCCCTTCCCCGTCCTCAGTGACAGTGAGGTCTGAGGATAGGAACCCCTGCAGGCATGCCCTTGAGTTAGGAGAGGCTGTCCCCACTCATCAGTATTTCTGAGACCCAACACACAGCAACCAACCATGGCCCAGGCTCCCAACAACAGCCTTTAACTAGAAACGCCTGCATGGTGCTTTTGCTCACCTCTCCTATGCTGGTGTGTGTTTTTGCCTGTGTTCAAGTTAAACTCTCTGAGCTGTGTTATCAGGTGACCCTACCTTAAGGCTCAGGTCAAAGGCTCAGTTCTACCTAGGAGCTCCGTAGAACTTCCTCAAAAGTTCTCCAAAAGGCCTCTCCTTTCTCTGGAATGTGGATTGATCTCAGGCAGACAGGTGCTCCACTTTCTCTTCTAAGGCTCCTTTTAGGCTCTGTCTTCACAGACAGACTTAACTGAACTCTGTAGTGTAGACAACGGGTTTAATTGCTCTGCATAATCGTTTTATGATTATGATTTGATAGTGTATCAACTCCGTCTCTACTCATATTTGCAATAGAAACTAAATCAAAACCCATTAAGATTAAGGGTTGAGGCAGCGATAAACTTGAATTCCAGACCAATGTGTTTTTCATCTATTTACTTCATGAACAACACATGTTTTTGGAAATACAGTGGAGGACATGGGGTATAAGTTCAGTGAAATGCCCATACCTGAGCCACAGACAACAAAAACAAACAGTGCCAACAGCCATGGTCCTACAGGATATTTCTCTTCTTGTGGCCTCTAAAAGGGAATGGGAAAAGTAAGATTAGGTTCATGGATTCAATAAACATTTATTGAGTTCTATAGGCATTGTGCATGGTACTGGGGATCTGAGAACAAGACAGACTTGTTCTCAACCCTCAATGGGCAGAAATGAATAAAGTCCATTGTAAAGGATTGAGACAGGTTTGTAAAAATTCATCAATAACCTTATTACTTTATTAATGTCCTTGTAACTGGATGAACTTGGTGGTTGTAAATATAGATAAGGCATAAAGACATAAACCAATGCAGTGATTTTGAAGCCAAAAGGATATTAATCGATTGCTTCCACCTGTTGAAGGCATGCTCTATGGCAGGGACTAGACTAGGGAGCCTACGACCAGTCTTTGCAGCATGCACAGTTCCATACAAGGCATCATTATTTCCATTTTGGAGTTGAGAAACTGAGGCTCTATGTTTGTTAACTTCAGCAAGAGCTAGGATTCAAATTTAGATCTACCTTTTTACAGAGCCTGGGTGTCTTCCATGCCTAGATTCATGTTTAATTCCTGCACCTGGGAATTCCAAGCAGGACCAGAGAAGCGTAGACATTTTCTAAAAACTTTTTATATACCAAAAAAAAAAAAAAAAAAAAAAAAAATTAGGAAGTGAGTAAAATGGAAATCCTTAGAACAAGAGAAGCGCCACAGCAACTGTGAATGGATATGAGCAAAGCAGCATTGGTAATAAAGCCTGGATGAAGCTTGCACTTGGGAGAAGTCCTTGTGTTCTCTGGGAAGCAGAAGGGGACTGGCGAAGCTGCATGAATGTGGCCCTTCATACCTCCTGCTCTTCTCAAACCACAAGCACAGACATAGTAAGAAGGACCCTCCATGACATCTCTACGTCTGATTGCAGGGTAGGGCTTGGACCTTTTGAAACTAAATCAATCAAGGGATCAACAAATATTTTCTGACAGAGGCATCAAAAAAGCAGTGAATTTCTCAAACAAAAAGGGAGAAAAAAGAGAGTTAAAAAAGTAAAGGATTCAGTAATTATTTTCTCATTAGCCTGGGGGCGGGGGGGAGGGGAGTCTGTATTCAATAGGAGTTAAAGAGCTCTCCCATACACCCGAAATGAAGAACATGTTGGCTCGGCGCCTGTGGCTCAAGTGGCTAAGGTGCCAGCCATGTACACCTAAGGTGGCGGGTTCGAATCCCCAGCCCGGGCCCGCCAAACAATAATGGCTGCAACCGAAAAATGGCCGGGCGTTGTGGCAGGTGCCTGTGGTCCCAGCTACTTGGGAGGCGGAGGCAGGAGACTCGCTTGAGCCCAGGAGTTGGAGGTTGCTATGAGCTGTGATGCCATGGCACTCTCCCCAGGGGGATAGCTTGAGGCTCCGTCTCAAAACAAAAAAAACAAAAAAAACAAATGGGACTTAATTAATCTTAAAAACTTCTTACAGCTAAGGAGACAATAACCAAAGCAAACAGACAACCTACACAATGGGAAAGGATATTTCGATATTTTGAATCAGACAAAAGCTTGATAACTAGGATCTATAGAAAACTCAAATTAATCCACATGAAAAAAAGCCAATAAACCCATATATCAGTGGGCAAGAGCACGAATAGAACCTTCTCTAAAGAAGACAGACAAATGGCTAGCAAACATATGAAAAAATGCTTACCATCCCTAATTATTAGAGAAATGCAACTCAAAACCACCCTGAGATACCATCTAACCCCAGTGAGAATGGCCCACATCACAAAATCTCAAAACTGAAGATGCTGGCGTGAATGTGGAGAAAAAGGAACACCTTTACACTGCTGATGGGACTGCAAACAACCTTTTTGGAAGGAAGTATTGAGAAGTCTCAAAGAACTCAAGCTAGACCTCCCATTTGATCCTGCAATCTCATTACTGGGCATCTACCCAGAAGGAAAAAAATCCTTTTATCATAAGGACACTTGCACTAGACTGTTTATTGCAGCTCAATTTACAATTGCCAAAATGTGGAAACAGCCTAACTGCCCACCAACCCAGGAATGGATTAACAAGCTGTGGTACATGTACACCAGGGAATACTATTCAGCCATTAAAAAAAATGGAGACCTTAGGGCAGCACCTGTAGCTCAAAGGAATAGGGTGCTGGTCCCATATATCAGAGGTGGTGGGTTCAAACCCAGCTGTCAAAAACTGCAAAAAAAAAAAAAAAAGAGAGAGACTTTACAGCCTTTGTATTACCCTGGATGGAAGTAGAACACATTATTAGTAAAGCATCACAAGAATGGAGAAGCATGAATCCTATGTATTCAATTTTGATATGAGGACAATTGATTATAATTATTGTCATGGTGGGGGTGGGGGAAGAGGAGAGCAGAGACCGAGGAAAGGAGGAAGGGGGTGGGGTCTCGGTGTGTGACACACCTCTTGGGAGCAAGACACAATTGTAAGAGGGACTTTACTTAATAAATGCATTCCATGTAATTTGGTTTCTTGCACCCTCAATGAATCCCCAATAATAATAAAAAAAAATTTATATCTTTTTTTGCATTTTTGAACAGGTCTAAATGAAATATACTGAATCAATGGAATCTATTCACAATCCTATTTTTAATTCAAAGCCACCAAATATGCTGCTTATGCAGCTATATCACACTCCAAAGTCAAGCTACTCATGAAAAGCTGAAAGTACAGGTGGTTCTTCTCTTTCTCTGCTCTGTCTTGCCCTGAGACATGGTCCAAGGAGGGTTTGACTACTTTATTAGTCACTGCTGCCGGCTGTGGCTTGTTATTCTTAGTCTTGCTGCTTTTCCTACTCTCTGGTCTTTCTGTCAATTGAAAAGCCAATTAACACTAAAAGTGTTTATTTAACCAAACTGTTTGTTTTATAGCTCCATTTTGATTATAGCTGGGTTTTACAGCCTTCTTACCAAAGGGTTTGGTGCTTTTCTCTATCTAAATATTTTAATATATTTTGAACACAAGGCTTTTAAAGTAGTGTTCTTTATAAGGATCATGTGTCTTTACTATCACATAAACTATTACAATAGTTAAAGGATACTGAGAAAGTAGCAAGAAGGAATGACTAATCTTTAGAGTCATTTCTTGAGAGTAAGTTTTCATTCATAATATACTCAAGTGTGAAAGTCTGAATATGTAAATGGAACCGCTAAGGCCATAGAAGACAGAGTACTACCACCATTCTGTCCCTCCTGCATTCCCTTGACTTTCTTCACACCCAACAGAAGAGGCCAATAGGGATGGGCAAGCAAATTCTATTTATAATGTGTAACCACTTCTTTTGTCTCCATGTCCCCTCTTTTCATCAGAGCATGCTTTTGAAACTTGAATTTAGAGCACAGTTCTTGTTCTTAAAAATTTATTTTGAGTCCACATTACTATATATCCATATAAGTTAAGAAAGCACTATTCTAACTCCTATAGTTCAAATTCAGACAGATATATGGGACATTCACAAGGTGTCCAACCTTTTTTTGTTTTTAATTCTGCTGCACACTGGAAGAAGCGCTGTCTTGAGCCACAGATTAAATATACAAACACTAATGAAAGAGGACAAGCCCCTCCCAAAAAGGTCCATGCATTATTTTCACAATATTTGACACCACAGATACGCAAAACAAGCCTCAAACAATTTGGATGCAGCCTATGGGCCACAGGTTGGACATTCTTGGAAAGTTTGAGCTTGTCAAACCTCTTTTTAACAGGTAAGAGTGGGGCGGCACTTTCAGAAAGCACACAGAATAAAAAAAGACTTGAGGATAAGAATAAATTATGCTATAATGTTTCCCAATGATAGGAAGTTCTTCTGCCAGCACCTTCCACCCCTCCCCCAGCATGATTCCGATACATATCCCTGATTCCTATAAATAAGCACCATTAAATATCAAGGGACAGTCAAGTCAAACAGATTCACTACAGAACTATTTCACCTATTTCCCTTACAAATAATACTGCTTTAATTACACAAGCTTTAGTGAGCCACTGTTGACAGAAGAGTGTGTGTGTCTCATTTCCAAACCGCTGTGGTAAATCCAGCTTTCTTCTCAACTGTAGCAGGTCCCTCCTGTACAGTTTCAATAGCAGGTGTGCCCCCAATTCTGGACTCAGGGGGCCAGAGAAAAGGAGCATCAATAAATGCTGTATGTCTTCCTGTCCTGTGTAACCATTAAAATTCTCTTAAAGTCCATGAGGTCAATCGAGGCCTGAATGACAGATGACACATAGGTGTCCTCAACCTTAGTTTAAGATACTGCACTATTCCTAGATTATCTCAGTGATCTCTAGAACCTGCGAATTTGTGGAACACAATCAGATCCTTTTGTTACTTCCTTCTGAAAAAAAAGTCTTGAGTAGTTCCTTTCCCCTTGAAAAACATTTAATAGTTCTATTAATAGATTTTCAAAGACAGGGAGCTTTCACGTATAGGAGATGGTAAGGAAAAATGAAGAAGATCCAAAGGGCTTTTCAGATAAGCAAAGGACTTTCTATCACCACCTCCCATAGGAGAATTACGTGTAACTGACAGAAGTTACTAATTATGAGTGTTGGGGGTTGTGTCTGCACATGCATGTATGTCTTATTCCCTAAACAACTTCATAAAGTATCCTGGGTTTGGTATATAAAGCTATTTCTACAATGGCTCCAACCTTCTCCTTCCCTTTGCTACTGTGAACATTCTTTTTACATAAATTGCATACACCCTGCCCTAAAATATATATCTTGCATCTTTTTGTCTAGGCAATTCGGTGGCAGTTCTTACCTCATCTGGGATGCCCTCAGACGTTATATTTAGACTGCAAGCTTAGGTTAAGCAATTTGGCTATGAATAGTCATCATAATTAGCAAATCCCAAAGAACAAAGCCACCCTTCCCCCTTAGAAATAAGCTATACTTTTTAAAAAAGACTAATGGTTTGTTTTGGTTTTTTTTTAAGAGACAGAGTCTTACTTTGTCGCCCTCAAGAGAGTGCTGTGGCGTCACAGCTCACAGCAACCTTCAGCTTTTGGGCTTAGACAATTTTCTTGCCTCAGCCTGCCAAGTAGCTGGGACCACAGGTGCTCGCCACAATGCCCTCCTATTTTTTTGTTGCAGTTTACTGGCCAGGTTGGGTTTGAACCCACCACCCTCGGTATATGGGGCCAGCATCCTACTCACTGAGCCACTGGTGCCACCCAAAGACTAATGCTTTTTTCCTCCCCAGGTACTGATGGCCATGTAGCTTTGTGAAGAATAGTATTTTAAGAATAATTTAAGAGTAAGCCACTTGCTTCTTTTACTTTTTAAGCATTAAAAATTTCAATTTCAAATATATATATCTTTCA
This sequence comes from Galagoides demidoff, assembly GCA_963574575.1. Lineage (NCBI taxonomy): Eukaryota > Metazoa > Chordata > Mammalia > Primates > Galagidae > Galagoides > Galagoides demidoff. The sequence continues at coordinate 6,854 of CAUYQV010153601.1, forward strand.
ATCTAGGAAAAATTTAATAATTTACTGATCCTTCTCTTGGTGATCCACTAATGCAGCGGTTCTCAAACTGTGGGTTGTGACCCACAGGAACTGTACTAAAGGGCCGCAGCATTAGGAAGGTTGAGAACCACTGCAAAGGATTATTCAGAACACAAGATGAAGTCAATAGCAAGGTCATCGACTGAGGCTGTGAACCTGGGCAATTTTACAATGAGTTTTTTTTCCTGGTGGTTAAGCATTAAGAGGACAGTGTAGAGAATTAAACTACTTATTTTACAATTGTACTGAAAAAAAAATCACCTTTTAAATAACTCCTTGTAGTTATTCAATAGGAATAATAGGTGAATACTAGTAGGAAAGTAGTCTTAACAGAGAACAAAACTGTTTTATTTCTACTGCTCAAGAAATTTAAATTGACTAACAGAGTTTCTTCATCAGATAAATGAAAACTGCTCTATCATTACTGAAAATAAGGTAATGTGGATGAGAATATGCAGCACTAGCAGGGCTTGATTTAAGACTCTATAAAATGAAATACTGGCTTACTCACCAGTGCTGCTTCCCAGCCCCACTGCCTGTATCTTGGATCATGAGTGAATCGCCATAGGTACCAATAGGTTTCAATTACTTCTGGACGGAGGATGTAATACTTTTCAGCTTGCCGGACAGCCACAGCCTCCACTGCACCATCGAACTTAAATGATTCAGGACCTAGTTTTAATGCTGTAATAGGACAAAAGGATTAAATGAGTAAAATAAAAGATTTGTGTTGGATTGTTAAGAGTTTTCTCCCGTGAAAGAATAGGGTATGAAGTAAGTTTTGTTATTTATTTTTGTTGCTGTTTGTACTTGGTACAAAATAAGTCTTAAAAAGATCATTTGGTTTTCTTAATAAAACAGACCTATACATATTCCTGTTATTCTGACACAAAATATTTCTCAGAATAATGTATATCAACATGCCACTAAATCTAACTCTACCGACAACAGTGGTAGAAACCCTTGGGAAACAAATGACAAAGCCAGACAGAAGCACATCGTGTAGTGCTGTGATCCAAATAAAATGGCACAGATGATTATGCTGTGTAGAAATGGTTTTTTCAAAAAGTCAGATAATTTTAAAGACCTTTTGATATAACACATGCACACATAAGAAATTTTTAAAGCTTAAACCTTGAATTAAATTTAGTTGTATAATATATAGTTTTAAAGCAAAGTATAATTTATAAAAATGACATATTTTAAAACTTAAACCAATTCTATACTCTCACCTATAACCCCTGTAGCGATAGTAAAGAAAAGGTTCAAATTGCCAATCACCAAAAATTCCATCAGTAACTTGCTCATTATGCATTTGAATAGCACATGGCCATTATGCAGATGTTTATTTCACCATTATATACTATTTCTTTGAAAGATATGATATCCATTCAAGCTAGAATATAGCACTACAAAAAAGCTTTCTTAAGGACTTGGCTATGTGTCCCCGCCACAACTCAGGTGTTATCAATGTGACAGTATTAAGAGTTATGGCCACCAGGCCTCCCTCATTAATAGGATAACAGCTCTTTAAGAGGGTTTACGTAGCACTTGGTTAGTTTGCTGTTTTATCTTGTACAGTGTAGGACACAGAAAGAAGGCCCTTGATCTTAGAGTTCCAGCTCCCAAAATTGTGAGGAACAAATTCTGTTCTTTATAAATTACCCTGTCTTGGGTATTCTATTATAGCAACACAAAATAGACTAAGATGGACATTTTTCTAATCACACTCAGTACCTAAATCTGGGCAATATAAGGTAATCTCCCACTGGGATGTTGGGGTCATACACAATTACAACTCTCGGCTGCCACGTTTCTTTCTTCTTATTAGGTTGTACTGGTAGCAACAGTTAACAGGTTTCAAGGTCTCTCAAATGATGAGAAATGATGAATTTTTTTTCTGTACAGAAAGTACAGCCCAAGATATAATGGTAGTGGAACATAAATAAAATCATGCCATAAGCTATGGCTAAATTTCAGCATTACAGGGGTGACAATGATAGGTCCAAAGAATCAGAATTTAGAGAAGATAAAAATAGACTCTTACCCATTCCCACAAAAATCCAGAAAACTAAAAACACCATAGTGATAGCAGGTAGTACTATTAAGAGCAAAACATGTGATCCAGAAGAATTAATAACTACAGTTTATTTATTTCTAAGTCTTATGGCTAGAGCAGAAACCAAGCAGGAGTTCTTCACCTGAGAGTCATGAACTCTACAGCAGGTCTTGGAAAAGGGAGACAGTGCTCTGAAATCATTTGCTAAACTTTGTGTGTAAAGCTCTAACCAACTTTCACAGGGATATGAGCTTACGAGTAACCAAAAATAATATGTTGGTAAGGAAATGTCTATCCAGCTTAATGACAAGGTCTGGCACAGTATGAAATAGAATTTGGTATTTAATAAATACTTTAAAATGATTATAGAATCTTATTTCTTTCTATGCTATCTTACTGTTTGGCTTACTATATACAGTAGAACCTCTGTACATTGACCACTCAAGGGACTATAGCAAACTGTTAACATACAGAGGTGCACATCTGGCCTGTGAAAATTAGGTCAATTTAAGGAGGTGGTCAATGTGGGAAATGAAGGTTCCACTATAATTTGAAATCAAGAAATGGGATGCCTCCAACTTCTTCTTTCTCAAGGCTGCTATGGTTTTGGCGGTTCCATATGAATTGTAAAACTGTTTTTTTCTATTTCTTTATTTCTTGTGTGCTTTTCGGTCCCTCCTGGTTGGTTGAAAGTGAGGATAAGTTCCTGGGAATGCTGCCAGGAACTTATTATTACAAAGTCTGGATTCTTTTTGTTTTTTCTATTTTTGTGAAATCTGCCACAGAAATTTTAATAGGGATTGACCAGAATCTGTAGATTGCTTTGGGTAGCATGCATATTTTGACAATATTAATTCTTCCAATCCATAAATACGATATATATTTCCATTTGTTTATACTGTCTTCAATTTCTTTCATCAACATTTTATATTTTTCAGTGTATCAATCTTTCACTTCTTTAAATTGATTTGTAAGCATTTTATTTTTTTTTGATGATATCATAAATGAGATTGTTTTCTTCATTTCTTTTTTGGATAGATTGATATTGGTATAAAAATGCAATTAATTTTTGTATATCAGTTTTGTGTACTGCTTTTAAATAAATTCATTTATTAGTTTTTATAGACTTTTTGTGGAGTCTATAAACTAATCCTATTTTAGGATTTTTTACGTATAACACTATGTCATCTGCAAGCAGAGATAATTTTACTTCTTCCTCTGTTATCTGGATGCCTTTTCCTTGGATGACTGCTCTGACAATATGTACTATGTTGAATACAAGTGGCAAGAGTAGGCATCCTTGACTTGTACCAGAACTTTGAGGAAAAGTTTTCAGGTTTTTCTCCATTGATTATAAAGTTAGCTTGCAGCTTCATATATGGCCTTTATTATGATGAGGAAATTTCCTTCTATACTAATTTTTTTGAGAATTTTTATTAAGAAAAGATGTTGAACTTCATCAAATGTTTTCCCAACATCTAATAAGACGCTGGCATAAAAAATAGACACACAGACCAACAGAACAGAACAGACAGCCCAAAAATAAACCCAAGCACGGTTTCAATAATCCACCAAGAAGACACAATAAGAAAAAGGTAGTTGCTTCAATAAATGGGGCTGGGAAAACTGGATATACAAACAGAAGATTAAAGTTGGATTCTTATCTTACAACATAGATAAAAATCAACTCAAACTGCATTAAGACCTAAGCAAAGGAAAGACTTGAAACTCCACAGCATTCCTAGAAAAAAACATAGGAGGAAAGTGCCTGACCTTGGAAATGATTTTTTGGATATAACATCAAAAACTCAGGCAATGAAAACAAAAATAAACAAGTGGGACTACATCAAACTAAGAAGGTTCTGGACAGCAAAGAAAACAACAAAATGAAAAGGCAGCTACCAAAAAAGACATGAAAATGACCGATAGGCATGTGGAAAGATGCCCAACACCACTAGTCATCAAAGAAATCCAAATCCAAACCACAATGAGCAATCATCTCACACCTGTCAGGGTGACTATGTACATCGAGAGGTGTTAGTGAGGGTGTGTCTAGTTGGTGGGAATATAAACTGGTATAGCCATTATGGAAATCAGTATGTTCTTCAAAAAATTAAAAGTAAAACTATCACATGATCCAATAACACCTCTGTTGGGTATATAGCCACAGGAAATGAAATTGGCACCTTATAGAGGTATCTTCACTCTCATGGTCACTGCAGCATTATTCACACTACTTAAGATCTAGAAACCACCTATGTGTCCACTGACTTATGAATGAATAAAGCAATTATGATATATACCACACAATATTATTCAACCTTAAAAAAGGAGTTATTGCCATTTGCAACAACACATGTGAACCTGGAGAACATCAAGCTTAGTGAGGTAGCCAGACAGAAAGAAAAATGCTGCATGATCTCACTCATGTATGGAATCTATCATACAAAAAGTCAAATACATAGAAACAAAAGAAAGGTGGTTACCAAGGGTGGAGGGAAGGAAGAAATGGGAAAAGGCAGATCAAAGGGTACAAGCTTGTGGTTAAAAATGATAAATAAGTCTAGAAAAAAAACATACAGCATAAGGATACAGTTAATAATGTATTACATGCTGAAAATTTGTTAAGAGATTAGATTTTTGGTATTCATATAAACATTAAAAAAGTAATATGTAAGGTAATAGATATGTAAACTTGAATAATTATTTTATGTAAAATAATTAGAGAACTAATTTAAATTGCACACAAATTTTATGGACACTCTGTATGTATTAATACATTATGTGGTATACCTGACATTTATACAATTAAAAAATAAATTTTAAAAAGTCAAACATCATAAGCACTGAGAGGATAGTAACCTAATAAAGAAGTAAGATAGTTCATTTTGTCTGGATTTGCCCTTTCCTCCTCAGACTACAAGTGCTAAGAGATGACCAGATGGTATTTTCAAATGTTAATCTTAAGGTTAATTTTAAACTATGATAGATAACTTCTGCAATTATGATAAAAATCACCTGCATTGGAGTCAGATTTGGCTGTATAAAACTAATACAGGATATTTTTATTTTTTATTTTTACGTATACATATGTTTACTAGGTTTCCACTTTTTGCCTTCACAAAATCAAAAAAGCTTAAAATTTTTAACAACAATAACAATGTTTAAGATAAGGACTAGAAACAAAAATCTCGTATAAGAATGAATGAAGATAAATACATTCATAAAAAAAGTCAGACAATTGCTGCAATGAAGTATTAAGCAATGTAATAATAGTAATGCAAAGAAAGTAACATTCACATTGTCAAGTAAGAATATGTCTATTATAGAATGCTTTGACTCTGAGGTTCAGTATAGAGTCGTCAATTAACTTCTTTTTTATTTTAACCAAAGTCTCCAAAATTAGACAACTAATGTTTATAAATAAAAATAAAAGATAATCTCAAAAAATAGATCATGTCAAATCTTATAGACAATAGAAAGAGAAGAAATACTTCAAAATCATTCTGCTTAATCTGGATACACCTGATAATTGAAATTGGAAAAAAATATATTATTATAAAGGGGAAATTACAAACATAATTCACTGTTAAATGAGGATGCAGTATCCTGTATCCTAAACAACATATTAACAAGTGGAAGTAAAAATTAATGTTTAAGTAATGTACTTTAGTCAAAATCGAATCAAATTTATGTGAGAATTAGTCACTATTCTTTTTTCTTGTCCTTACCCGCACCCCTTCCCTGCTTCTCTGTCTGCCCTCCCCATCCCCCATCATGTCGTTGTCATTAATTGTTCTCACATCAAAGTTGAATACATAGGATTCATACTTTTCCATTCCTGTGATGCTTCACTAAGGATAATTTGTTCCACCTCCATCCAAGTTAGTACAAATGCTGCAAAATCTCCATTTTTTTAATGGCTGAATAATATTCCATGGTATATTCACATATACCACAGCTTGCCAATCCATTCCTGGGTTGAAGGGCATTTAGGCTATTTCCACATTTTAGCGATTTAATACAGCATATTTGAAAATCATGTTTGGCTTAGTGGTCATTCATAACTTAACAAATAAAACATATCAAAAAGATAACATATTTGTCCTATAAAGAGTTGGTGAGCAAAACTGCAGAAGTATAAAGTATACAGACATATATACAGTAGAACCTCTCTAAATTGACGACCCAAGGGACTGAAAGAAAGTGGTCAACATACAGAGGGGGTCAATCAAAGGAACTAGGCCTACTATTGTACTCATACATAATTTGGTATATGTATGAGCTGTAAAAATTAGGTCAATTGGTCGGCACCTGTGGCTCAGTAAGTAGGACACCAGCCCCATATATCAAGGGTGGTGGGTTCAAACCCGGCCCTGGCCAAACTACAATAAAAAATAGCCGAGTGCTGGGTGGCACCTATGGCTCAAAGGAGTAGGGCCCTGACCCCATTTACCAGAGGTGGTGGGTTCAAACTCGGCCCCGGTCCAAAAAAAAAAAAAAAAATAGCCAGGTGTTGTGTGGTAGGTACCTATAGTCCCAGCTACTTGGGAGGTTGAGGCAAGAGAATCGCCTAAGCCCAAGAGCTGGAGGTTGTTGTGAGCTGTGACACCACAGCACTCTCCTTGTCACAGGGCAACAAAGTTAGAGTCTGTCTCTCAAAGAAAAAAAATTAGGTCAACTTAAGGAGGTGGTTAATGTAGAAAGGTAGTTAACTATGGTCGTTGTACTGTACGTTTGTGTGTGTATGTATGTATGTGTGTGTATATATCACATCCATTAATTTGGCCATAAATCATGGGTTTCATATTTTTTTTTTTTTTGAGACGGAGCCTCAAGCTATCCCCCTGGGTAGAGTGCCATGGCATCACAGCTCATAGCAACCTCCAACTCCTGGGCTCAAGCGAGTCTCCTGCCTC
>CAUYQV010153604.1:0-11251 GCA_963574575.1 Galagoides demidoff
TTGATACAATGATTAACCGAATGATGTGAAAGTTATGTTAACCAGCTTGATGAAGGTGTTTCAAATTGTATATGAAACAGCACAATGTACCCCATGTTTGCATCAATGTACACAGAAATCAATTAATAAAAAAAAAAAAGATAATCAATAGAACTAAAACTTAATTATAAAGATTTATTTTAACCTCTATTTTCCAAATACAAAAACATAGCAGCTATTCATCTTAGCTTTCTCTCTCTGTAAATTCTTTGAAAGTTGGGTAATAATCCACTTTTAATTTTTAGTTACGTTGAAAGAGTTGATAGCAGTTCTAAGATAGAACAATGATGTTGTTTCTATTGGAATTTACATTTCAGTCATGAAATGTTTCAGCCCTCAACAAGGTGACTCATGCCTGTAATCCTAGAACTCTGGGACACCAAGGTGTGTGGATCACTACACTTAGGAGTTAGAGCCCAACCTGAGCAAGAGTGAGACCCTGTCCCTACTAAAAAAATAGAAAACTGAGCATTGTGGCAGGTGCAGTCCCACCTACTAGGGAGGCTGAGGCAAGAGGATTGATCGCTTGAGCCCAAGAGTTTGAGGTTGCCATGAGCCATGATGTCACAGCACTCTACCCAGGGTGAGAGAGTGAGACTCTGTATCAAAATAAAATAAGTAAACAAATAAATTAATGGATATTTCAGCCAAAAGCAACATTTCATTCCATATTTATTCTTCTTTGAATTTATTTGATGTTAATCCATTCTGTCAAAGCTGCAATTGAATTTCATCATTTGAAATCAGAGGAATAGCTTTTTAATAAGCAGAAGAAAGTTTTTTTGTTATTGCTATTTTGGTTTCAGAAGGGTGCATTCAGCCCTGTCAACTAGCTGGCACTACTTTGCTAGGACCCGCAGATCAAAATCTAATATGCATGTACATTCCTTCTAGATGGTTTTATGTGACAGAAACATGTTTTTATATCAATGTAATAAGTACTGAGAGGTGAAGATACTAAATGCTCATTGTTCTCAGTTTCTCAGCCTTCTTTTTGAAGAAAGAGCTTTGAACTTTGGCTTCCCATGCCTCGGTTGGGTAGGCGGTGGAAGGGTGCTTTGGACAAAAGACAAAGTTGACGAATAGCCCGTTATTTCTAACTGACCCATAGAGTATTCTTTGAGAACTTTGGTCTTGCCTTTTATGAAGAAAGGCTTTTAAGCATTAGGAAAAGTAGAAGTGAAATAAAATAGGAGAAAATGTTTTTTAAAAAATTATTTTTAGCACTTCCCTGGTGACTGGGGCAGATGAGATTTAAGTAGTTCTCTTACGGGGGTCCCTTCTAGGGCCCAAGTTTATGTTTATGTGTGACCTCACATGAGAATGACTTCATGGAGCATTTTGGGATGCTGGACGCTGATTGTCAAGGCCCAGCACTCATGGCAGAATCACCCCAACACGCATACACACATACGTATGACCTCACATTCATGCACACATGTGTACTCATGCACACACATGTAGGTGACACTGTGCAGCCACCTGCTTTTCATGACAGTTGGCAGAGGGACCTTCATTAAACGTTCAGATGACATGAGACCTCGAGTCTTCTTGTAGGACATATTAAAGACTGGATACATTTTTTTCACTTTTACCAGAAACATGGAGGCCTCAGGGCAAGACATCTAATTTACAGAAAGAAAAGACTATGATAGTCTTTGCTTCCAAGTTTTGCAGAATGAGAGACATATCTGTTATCATAGTTCAAAAGGAAAATTGAAGACAGATTGAGGATTTAATCAATTCAGAGTTTTCACATGACTCTTTTATAAACTAGAAGAGGTCTGGGCAAGATAAAAGACCTGTAGTTCCCTCCGCCCAGTCACAGAGCTAGGAATTTACATGGATTACCATAACTAACAGAAAGATACTACTTTCTGTAAGACATTCATACAGCTTCGGGAACACTTATTTGCATCTACACAGCACCATTTTTCAGAGCTTGGTCTCCAGCTCAAATCTATAGTGTCTGCTCCTTCCTGAATGCTGAAATTGACTGCAAGGTCACGCGTCTGATCTTTGCTTTCCACAGCAAAATGGAGAGAAAGTGATACTGAAGACTCTGGCAATTCAATCCACCGAGTGGAAAATCTGAAATGTTCCAGTCTTCAGCATTCGCTTTCAGACTTACCACAGAGATTATTTTTTAAAGCTTTAGCTGCTATGGCCTCTATTACATAATGCTTGGTGCTGCACTCCGCTGAGAATAAACAAGCACGGAGGAACACCAGCATTGCAAAAGTGGATTCTGTGCTCTGTGGGTTCGTGGGAAACACTCTCTGTGGTTAATTCTCCTGGGCCACCCACCCCTGTGGCCTTCGGTCAGGAACTTCTTACCTGAAACACAGTGCCTGGTGTTCTTCAGAGTGTAATGGCAGGGCAAGCTTCAGGGAACACTTTGGCCTCCAAAAGATGGACAGTGCAGATGCTGGGCACAGACTGACTAAGCATGAGGCTTGACCACATCACAGTGTGGGATTTGAGGATTCCCTTTTGGGAACCTCCCATTCTTGAGAAAGGAGAAGATATGATGTGAATGGCTATGGTGTTTGCTTAGCATTTATTGCAAACCATATCAGTGTAAGTTCCCTATGCATATGCGGCAGGGGTGGCCCAGTTAGAAACCTTGACAGACTGGCAATATTAGAAAATATCAAGACTTTGATCTGGCTCCCTTGAAATCTGGACTTCTTGAGAGCACAGTCTACGATCCCCACTCATCTCTACGCTCTCTCTGTAACACAGCAATATAGTTCCTACGTTATGTCACGTCAACAACTCGCTTGTATTTCTCATACTTCCCTGTCACCGAAGTTATCAAACTGTTTTTAGTCCTTCTTCTACTTAATCGTTAAGTATGTGATGTGACTGACAGTTCCTCCTTGAAACTTTCTACTCCCTTGAAAAAAGCTGGTTTAATATTTTCTCAGTTCTCTTCATTTCAACTCCATTTTTATTGCATGACTATTCTGGATCGTGATGGAATACAAACAGTAGAAGTCAACTTGTCCATTGATGAGTACTGGGCATTGCCCTAGGGTATTTTGTTTGGGGAAGCCATACAGAAAAGTGTTTAAAACCATGGCTATTAAGAGCAATCTGTCTGGGCTCCAGTGCTAGCTCTGCCTTTTGGAGACTGTTAAGGATAGGGTCCTCACACAGCAGAATCTGAAATGGAGATTAATTTTAAGGATGTCTATGAAGGAGTGCTGTTGAAATCAACACCTGTGGGGATTAGAGAAGGAAGCAGCTTTGGGCAAAAAGAGCAATTGGCTATGTGTGCTCTCTATAAAGCCAATTCCATAGGAATGTCTGAAGCTGGGAAAGGCTTTCAGAGTCATCTGAGGCTGGGGAGAGGAGGCTGTAACTTTGCAAACTTGCTTCTTCCAATCTTTGGCTGTAGGCTGCCCCTGGGGAGGGTGGTATAACTTTGAGCAATATAGCTCTCCTCCCTTAATGAGGTTGAGAGCTGAAGGCTGTCAGACAGCAGCACTGCCAGCCATCAAGGGAAATTGTGATGATCCTGAAGAAAATCTGGAGAGGGCTTCGTAGCTTCTTTTGTCTTGGAATAGAATCTCTTTACGACTAGGAAAATTACTTAATCTGTCATAAATAATTGGTTCGCTTTCTGCAGCTGTAAGATAGAAATAATAATAGTATATACTACATGGACTTGTTGAAATTATTTAATTTTTACTGGTCACATAGTAAATGCCCAGTAAAATCAGTCAATGTTTTATTCCTTAGCCATTCTAGACAGCTCCAAAACTAAACTGGTGCCACAGAGCAAATGTCAACAAATTGACAAACTATAACCTTAGACATGTCTTAGATTCGTGCCACATTCAATTCACAAGTTCCATCAAACCTTTTGAATATTTTTCTTATTAATAACCTCAATGATGAGGCTTGAGGTCAAATTTTCAATGATGCTTTCATAGGTCAGATCCTTATATACGAAGTTGAATGATTAAGTTTGCAAGGAAGAGTGCTCCATACCCCACTGCTGAATGTCACTAAGGTTGTACTTCCAAGACTCCCCTTGGGAAGCCATGCCCTGACACCAGTGCCTACTTTACTCTTTAAAGCAATTTGGGAACTGTTTTTCTGGAATGGCTATCAGAGCTGTCATCATAGGAAGTCTGACAATTACGTTCATGAACTTATCCTGAACAAAAGTGCTTTGAAGGGTGGATGAGGTGCTGACATTGGTGTGTAGCTTCCCAAGGGGAGCACCTCAAAGGTAACCATAGTGATATTCAGCAATGAGGTGGGTAGCGCTTTTTCTAGCATTAGATACGCTGTTGTCTGGATCTGGATTAGGTCTTTTTATTTTTCTTTCTCCCATCCGAGTCATCCTTTGTAAATAGCTAGTGATCTTTTCTACAAATTGAAATTCAATTATTGGTTTCCTTAAAAATCCCATTGCTGATAAGACGAGGTGTATATGTCTTAGCAGAAAGATAACTACTCTGTTTCTTGCCACTCCCTTTATGCAGCTACTTCTCCAATAGCAGCTAATTACTGTGAATGCATTTAATCAGGCTCCTGCATTTGTCTGGGACCTTGACTGATTATTCTGTGAGTTTAACTTGTCTCTACAACAAAAATCCCTTCTACAAAGCCTTCTGGGATTCTCATCTATACAAATGCACCAGTACACTCAGATATTTGATTTTTTGTCCATAAAAAAAATGATTCTCTCTCTCCTATGTTACTCTGCTTCTCTGCTCAGATCTTAATTAAAACACTTAGTATATTGTATTATAAAGTGGTTTGTTGAACTCTGGAATGAGACAATTCTAGGTTTAAATTGAATCTTGGGTCTTATTTATGTAGCGTCCTTGGACTAACTGCACCCTTACTTTTTTCAGCTTACCTTGCAGGGTCTGTGTCAGGATTAAATGAGAGAATGTATTCAAAAATACACAAAGCATATTTTCCGTTCTGAGTAGATGGAAGTGTTATTGTATTCATCTGCTCGTCTCCCCACTTAGTGCAAGCTCCTCCACAGAAGGAGGCCTGTCTTATACATCTTTGTTTCTTGACATCTAGGAGAGTGTCTGGCATATTAAATGAATAAGTGTTAGGTAAATGGCAAAGGAAAGGTTTGATACATATCATACATCATATTGAAGTTGTACAGGAGTGTAAAGGACAGACTTTTGGAAAAAGTGAAATGTCAAGTGTAAAAGACATCGAAACTTAAGGAGTTATTATCTGTATTCTAAAATGAGAATGGTTCCTAATCTAAGTAAAAGCTTTTGAAAGATTCATTATTTGCTCATGTCATTTCAGGTAAGTAAACATTATTTTTCCCTATGGATAAGACTAAAAATCACAATGGCTAGTGAATGGTAGTGTGGTATTTGCTTGTTCATTCATTCATTCATTCGTTTAATAATTATTTGTTGCATATCTACTAAATGCTAACCCTGCTAGGTGCAAGCAACGTGAAGATAAACAAAGCCAAATGTGCCCACATAAACCTCCATCAAATTAAGGATATGACTGCTACAGCAAATGATTGTTTCAGCAGTGACAGTCAGTGTGGTAAAGCCTCTTACAGGGAATGTGCAAGATGCTATAGTAACATGTAGTAGAGGCACCCAACCAGTTGGAGGGAGTCAAAGGGGGTGAGAGTATTGTGGCATAGTGGCTCGGAGCACAGGGTTCCCAAAGGGCTTTCTAATCTGCATTAAGCCTTTGGACTTCATGCAAGGGTAATATGTAGGTTTAAGTCAAAGAAAATAAACAGTAAGGAAGTAATACCACGAGGTTTTCATTTTCCCAAGACCTCTCTGACTTCTAGCAGAGATTGGATTAAAAAGGCAAAAGATAAAGCCAGAGAAGTTACTGGGAGACTACTGGCAACCTGAGCAATTATGAACCCAGGCTCTGAATCTTGATCTCCATTCACCATTGTTTTGTCTTAAAAGGCATGAGAATTGTACTGTTACAATGATAAGGAGTCAGGACCATAGGTATTATGACAAAAAGGACCACATGACTACACACATACAGAGAGAGAGAGAGAGAGAGAGAGAAGAGTTTTAGAACTCTTTTGGCCCACCACTTTCACCTTTAGATGGAAAGGTCTGGCCTCACAAAGGTAGGTATCCCACCTAAGCCCCACTCACTGGTTCTGATTCATGTGCTTTGGATTATAGATCCTGAGGGCAAACAAAAAGAAGGAGTGGGCATGCTCTGTACATTCAAGAAACCTTTAATCTAGTGAAAAAAACAAATAGTTCTACCTAGAGTGACTTGAGGCCAAGGATAGAAAATGAACATCAGACTAATTAGGTTTCTACTGCTCTAAGTATTCTCTAGGCCCTTGTTAATTGAGGGGAAAGATTTGTGCTCCCTCAACTTCAAAGAAACCTGTATAAACCCATGGTGGGCGATGGAGTTTGACTGAGAAGTCTACTCGTATCATGTCTAAAGAAATTCTAAGGTTTTCTCTGCAGCAATATGTATGGTTTGCTGGAACAGAAATGGAATAGAAAAATATCCCTACTCATCCTCACTTAAGACTTTCCCTGTGTGATCCCTGTTTGGAGCCACCACAAGCCTCCCTCCTTGTCACAATGCAGAGTATAGGTCATGGAAATTATGAAAGAGAAAGCCATTGTTGGACACTGTGGAAATATCTTAACTGTGGTCATCATTTGTAACAAGATTTTTAAGAATATCATGGATGTAAAATAGTTATTGAGCATGCTTTTTTTGTTGCATGTTTTTACTGCAACAAAAATGTATTTTTAAATAATAGGTAATTTTCAATATTTAATAATATATAACTAATAATTCTATATGTATATAAGATAACGTAAGTATTTCCAAATTAAAAAAATATATATTGTAGACCGCCATGTGAAATGTTTTAGTAATTTTCAGTGGTTTGCTCTTAAGTTTAAATCCTGGATTTACTACTGACTAAGAGTGTGAATACAAACAGGTTTCATATCCTCTGTGTGACTCAGAGTCCACCACTAAAATAGAGGTAATAATAGTGGTCACCTGACTGGGATTGTTGGGAGGATTAAATGAGTCCATATATGTTACGAGCTCATAATAACATGTGGTACATAAACAGCTTGTTATTATCTTACTGTTTTGAAACTCTTAAGATATTGTGGTCCCATCCATTAATACTTTTCTATAAAACTTTGAACATGCCAAGGCATGCCTGTGGGATTCTCTATATTTCATATTAAAGGCAATTACTACTCTACCCCCCACCTACAGTTCTGAGTTATTATATATAAGAGTACTTAACAATTATCCATTCTGGAGGGATAGAACTTATCAGAGAATACCAAGATCACACTCTATTGGGCTTTAATTATCCCAGATGGAAACTATATCTAAAGGTGCAATGCAATCCTTGGAAGAAAAGATGAAGAGTGATGCCAATGTTACATTGTGTTCCAAAGCAGATTAAAGGGCTCTGGAGTCATGGTCTATGCACCCTGCTTCATGGGTACAAAAATCCATTCATCCACCAAGGATGCATGGAGCTTCCTCCAAAGTTCCATCTCTGAAATATAATAGGCTAAATGAAATATCAAGTGGAAATGAATGATTAACAGTCACAAGAATCTGGAAGGTTTCCATTCATTAAAACAAATCTGTCAATTGTCAGGATAGACATGAAGGTACCAACAAGATTAACGCACCAAGAAAATTCCAATTAGTGAAGAAAAAAGGCAGCTAAAAAATCCACAATGCAGTTTGAGAACAGAAGTGAACAGAATCCGGGATAATATGATGAGGGGAATGAGAACAGGGGGATGCTGACACAGGGAAAGACACTTTCTGGGTGGTAGAACTTAGAATGAGTCTTGAAGGACAACGAAGGTTGATCACAAAACAAGATTGTGTCATAAAAAGATAATTTTATTTCTGAATATTTTATTTTGTTAGCTTGTAATTCTGAAGACTGGCAAAGAAATTGCAGTGGAGAGTAAACAGAGTGAAAGGCAAGATCATTTCCAGAGTGCCCTCCTACTTGCCCTCTATCTTATTGCAAACATTATCTTGATTATCCAGAGTTATTTTTTCTTGATCATATTAGAAGTTAAATCAGATAAAAGATAAATAGAAGAAAAAAATTATGTATAGATTTTTATTGTCTTACTTGGACTTAATTCAACTTGCAATGAAAATTGAACATCCATAGAAGTAAAAATGTAACTTTTAAAACCCATATATATCATGTCTTAGAGAATGAGACTTTGATTGGGAAAGCATTATGTTTATAATAATGATAGCTAATATTAGTTTGACACTGTGTACATGGCATTGTTCTTCGCTCTTCACAGGTGTTATTTTATTTAAGCCTTTCAACAAACCTATGAGACAAATACCATATTCTCCCCCACTTTACACATGGTGAAACTGAGGCTTACAGTGTTTGATCACCCACTGTTAAGAGATTAGGTAGGATTCAATATTAGGGCTTCCTATTTTGCAGAAAGGACAGAGCATTGGAAATTCATGAATCTAGTTAGAGTCCTAACGTAGCTATTTGTTGGTAAGTCAATAGGTAGGTGCATTGGCCTTCTGTATCTATAAAATGTATACCTGAGGGATGGGTTGCTAGGGAAGGAGTAATTGGAGAAGTTGAAATTGAAGACTTTTGTAGCCAGCTCAAGGTTTGACATTCTGTGGGTTGGGCCGTGCATATTGAAATCTTCATTCTCATTGAGACTCTGAGTGCAAAGAAATGTGGTGACTGATCCATGCAATGTACTGAGAGGACAGACACATGATGAAAAGAAAGACCAACTAATGTGGTCATTGGTTTGGTTCATACATTTATTATAAGCCCTCTCCAAGTTCTACAGGTCATGGGTTTCTACTCAGCCAAAGGGATTATTTACATTATTGCCCCTCCCTTTGTAAAAAAAAAAAAAAAAAGAAGTAGCAAGCACAGTTTCTCTGAAGAAGGAAAATTTTGTTCTCCTATAAACAAAGGTCTTCCTGGCCATTGTTTGTGTTTTAAAACAATTCAGAAAGGGGCTTTTTGTGATGTGTTCTCTTGAATTTTGTCATCACTCTTTTACCCTGCAGTTATGCTGCCTAAATATAGCCGAATGAAAGCCCTTCTAAGGAGAGATTTGGAAAGGAAAACCCACACAGGGTCTTTTCAAGCCACAGGTGGTGATGGGGAGGGAACAGGGTGGAGCTATCAACCCTTTCTAGCTTCAGTTTTTACACTGGGCTTTTAACTGCTGGTTCATTTTGGCAATAAGCAAGTTATTGGGGCTTTTTAGTAATCCGTTTTCTTTGGAGAAACAAAAAGACAATGTTTGGAGTCAGAGCGCTGGTTATGATACTCTTACTAGCTTTGTGATTCTGTATACCATTCCTGAACCTCCATTTCCCATCCATGAAATGGGAATCAAAATCCTTATTTCAGGAGTTTGTCATGAAGTTCAAAGTCAGTAGTATGTGTAAAATGCTCAGTTCAGTGCCTGCCTAAAGTTTAAGAAATGGGAATTAATTGCATTGTTAAAAAGTAACGAAGACTAGTATTCCCAGTTAACAGAAGTAATACTAACAGTGTACCATTCCCTGTTTATTGGGCAAGACCATTTATAAAACTCTTTCTTATTCTTCAAATATTTAGCTTCTTTGCAGCACACGTAAGTAACAATAGCAACAGACACTGTGTCAGTAAACAAACAGAATGGAAAATAATTGATGCAGTATGCTTGTGCCCTTGGAATTCTCTATTAGAAATTATAAAATGTAGGGCTTAAATTCTTCTAGAAGGAAAACTGAGCTCAGAGTGGCTTTGTATGTGCATCAGCCATTATTTTGTGTATTTTCAGGAATATCTGCTATCTGTGGTTGGTTGTGATTATTTGTGAAAAGCAGACATAGGAGGAAGAGATAGGAGACTGTGCTGGCCTCATAAGATAATGCCGGAGGTATGAACAGCATATTAATATACTCTGCACAAAGATGGCTGACCCAGCTGAGCTCAGATATCAAACCTATCTGTACACACAAAGCCGTTAATTTTCAGTGAAAAAACCTTGGAAGGATGGCAATAAATTCTGGGAAAAGGAAATAGTAGTGTACAGATCTCTGCTTAGAAATCTTTGATGTCTGCAGAGAAACCCTTCCTGAAAAGACAATTATTTTCTTCTTTGGCTCATCTTTGAACCTTGCCCCAACTAAGTCATTTTGCATCTAAAGACCACCACAGAGTTCAGAGAGGGTAGGAGGGGCCTTCCTTTAAACTCTTGGTAAACCATTTGCATTTTCCAAAAGCTAGTTGACAATTACATGGTTTGGGGACTTCCAGTTATAATTGTAATGTAAAAATAATAAGAAACAAGCCGAGGTTATGTTAACAGGTCCCTGGTGGCTGTCAAGGATGTGTGGTTCAGCTTTTGAAGTCCGTTTCAATAGATTTTCGTGTGAAGTAATGTAATAAAATGCTCCCATTCCAGGTTTCAGAAGCGATATTGTTGAGTGCACTGACGCCGTTTCTTATGAAATTATTTTACTTCCTCTGAATAACTACTATTTCAGAAATCAGACCTCCTCTGTTAGACTAAATGAAACAGAGAGTTATGATTACATTTCTTTTTGTTTCTACTTGTATATATAACAAAATTAATTTCAGCACCTGGTTTTTAAAAAATAAGACCCAGAAAGCTGAAAGAATGAGAAGTTATCACTTCCTTTCTCTAGCTTTTCTCCTCAAAGTTATCACTTTCAAAAAATGTTTTTCTGTATATCTAGAAAATAAAAATAAAAATAAATTTTATGCATGGGTGTATATATATATGTATATATATATATATTTAGCTTTTTTTATACAAACAGGTAAACAATGTACTGTTGAGTATTTTGATTTTTTGCTTAATGTATCTTGGAGACTTTTCAATATTATTATGTACAGCTCTGCTATGTACATTTTAGCATCTGCATACCTTCTGTTATTTAGATGTACCATAATGTCACCAGAATCTAACCAGCTATTTCTATGTCTTGTTATTATATATTTGTAAGGAATAGTGTACATTATTTCTTTTTTTTTTTTTGAGCCTCAAGCTATCCCCCTGGGTAGAGTGCCATGGCATCACAGCTCATAGCAACCTCCAACTCCTGGGCTCAAGTGAGTCTCCTGCCTCAGCCTCCCAAGTAGCTGGGACCACAGGCGTCTGCCACAATGCCCGGCCATTTTTTG
>CAUYQV010153605.1:0-28300 GCA_963574575.1 Galagoides demidoff
CATCATTGTTGTTTGGCGGGCCCGGGCTGGAGATTTGAACCTGCCACAGGCGCTGAGCCACTCCCCTAGATTTTTACGGAAATCAGAAGATGTACTCTGAAGCTAATAAAGCAAAACCTTCAAGTCCCTTCACGGTTGCTCCTGAGGGAAAGGGGAGTGACGGCATTCGTATTCATAATTTTGTATTGATTTTATTAAGGCGAAATTATCTAAGCTAAGTCTAAGTCTATTATCTAAGTCTCCACAAAGTCTGTTCCTGCCTGATTGGAATGATTTAAAACATAAATTTCATAAGAAGACCTTTTGGTCATAGCTTGCTTTTAGAGTAGAAAGGTAGTGGTCTGGATGGTCGTGTGTCTCTGCAGACAAATGCGTTCCGACCCCAGCATCCATATGTCGAGAAGAACAGCAACAGGGGGATGGATTGCAAGTGCAGGGTCCCATGGCATCCATCAGTTCTGATGCAGTGGCCAGTGGTGCCTCCTCATAGCCAGGCTGTCTGTTAACTGGCCTCTCCCAACAATTACATCAGTCGCTAGGGTCAGGGGGAGGAGCGCAGTGATCTTTACGTGGCTTTTCTATATTGTCAAGCCTACTCAGAGGACTCCACTCACTTCACTTTCTGGCTTTCCCCCACTGGTTTTTGCAAACTGGTGCAAGTCGCTAAGCCAGCCATGGAGCACAGGGACCTACTTTGTCATCTCCACAGTGGGCTGGTGCTAGAAGCCAATCCATTCACAGTGGGCTGGTACTAGAAGCCGACCCATTCCCAGTGGGCTGGCGCCAGAAGCCAACCCATTCCCAGTGGGCTGGCGCCAGAACCCGATCCATTCCCAGTGGGCTGGTGCCAGAAGCTGATCCAGTTACTTTGTCAATGGTTCAGCCTGTCAGTCCTGGGACAGGCTCCAGCCTGGGGCTTAGGACCCTCCTCACGGGTGCAGTGTTGGGTACACTGAAAGCCCAGACTTCCCACTATGGCAGTTACACATGTGACAGAATTCAATGTGTACAGCCTAAATCTATTGAAGTTAAAAAAGAAGAAGAAGAAGAAATTTAACCAATTCTAAATGGCAGTCTTGCCAAATAGTATCAGGTATCATGATGGTGGTAAGAGAAAGGCAGACACAGTGTTCTTTGGGGAAAAAGAGTTAATAGGCTCTAAGGCCAGCAGGTGCCGGATTATTTTGAGTGACTGTGATGAATCCAGCAGGTGCCGTGTTCTTGCCAGTAATAGGCATTAGTGTTGACTGGGAAACATGTTTGTTCTTTCTGGCCACTGTGTAAGGCTCCGAGGCTTTCCATGTTCGTGAATTTCCCAAAGTGGAGATTTCCTATGGGGGAGAAGCTTCTTCTTTTTTTTTTTTTTGAGACAGAGCCTCAAGCTGTCCCCCTGGGTAGAGTGCTGTGCCATCACAGCTCACAGCAACCGCCAACTCCTGGGCTTAAGTGAGTCTCCTGCCTCCGTCTCCCAAGTAGCTGGGACCACAGGCGCCCGCCACAACACCTGGCTATTTTTGGTTGCATCCATCATTGTTGTTTGGCGGCCTGGGTTGGATTCGAACCCGCCACCTTAGGTGTATGTGGCTGGCGCCTTAGCCACTTAAGCCATAGGCACTGAGCTGGGGGCGGGAGGGGGGAGAAGCTTCTTATGCTAGCTCATCTGCCCCTACGAGCTGAAGGAAGGTAGATGTCCCCATCTTTTCAGTATTTACCGGAGTTCAATAAAGGGCATGTCACCGCTCCCTGGGGCTCCTCAGTTTGTCCCCATCCATCCGAATACCGTGCAAACCTCCTTGGCTTCAATCCCTGGCACTATTACTACCTTAAGGAGCATAAATTTAAATGTCGGAAGAGCCTTTCATATTTAATTCTCTTAGGATAGATTTCCTGGTTTATCTATCACAGAATAAAGAGGAGCCAACCCTGTACTAACTCCAGAACTGGCAGTGTATGGGCAAAGCAGTAATCACACGATCAAGTCCAACCCCAAGAGGACCCCACTGGAGTGGAAGTTACAGAAATGGCCAGTGTGTTTTAGTGAAGAGTTTCAGAATCTGACACGCAGTCTGGGCCCAGCTCTGCTCCCTAACTGAGTCAGGAGTCCTTTGTGAAGTTTCTGCTTAACCCCTCTGAGCCTCAGCTTCCCGGTATGTAAAGTACCAAGGAAATACCTGCTTTATAGGATTATTATAAGGGTTTAATCTAGTGCATATAGATGCTGTATGCTGAGGGGCACCGAGTATGTGGTGGGCAGTGTAGGAGACACCTGCTAGAAATACTTTGGCGTAAGGGGTTGGGGAAGGGATTTAACATCATCTAACATCGTTGGTCTCTCGTGAAAGAGCACGAGAGAATGTACACTATTGCCTGGCCATCTCCAAAGCTGGGGGGTTAATAGCCACGGGATTACTTCTATAAATAGCAGCAGGAGAAGTTAGCTGGGCTTCTCCTCTGGCTCTGCTTCTTGCTTGGAGGACACCTGATCGGGGCTCCTCCTACTAAGAGGCTGCTGAGAGATGGCCGCTGAGATGCTCACTCCTGCTAATACTGCCTGTGACCTCTAAGGGGCTTCAGCACCTGAGACCTGAATGAGACCTTCTCCGAGTGAGAATGGACAGCGGTCCACGTCCTGGCAGTTTCTTGGGCCGGGGCCGGTGACCTAGCGTCTGGGCCCCGACGGGGCAGTACCACCCATCAGCATATTTCCTCACACTATGTGTCAGATTGCGCAACCTGCCCTCTAAGGATTGACAACATGCAGAGCACTGTGCCTGACACAGGGGAACCTCAGACATTTCTATGGTAGGACGTGTGAGGTCCTCACCAGCATCACGAAAACCTCAACATCATTGGGTATGAGAGTTGACAATTGCAAAAATAATTCCTCTCCAGAAGGTTGGCCGCTCCTTTGCAATACATTAACTGTATAAAGTATTTGACACATGTTATCATCACGTATCAATTGTATAAAGTAGTTGACACATGTTATCATCGTGTATCATCAGTATGATACAGTTATTAGGTTGAAACTTTATCCCACACATTGAATTATGTGCTTTTTGTATAATATCTCCAGAAAGAGAAAGAGGAGGTTTAGCGAGTGAGTCACCTGCCCAGGTGAGCTAGGTGGACACTGGCAATCAGGTGTATCTGACCCCAGATCACCTGCTTGCTCCCTGCATGCACATTGCACACACTCCTGCTCTCAGGGAGCCTAGGGGCCCTTGGGGAGCTGTGATCCTTCCCAGCTTATCAGGACAAGCAACCACGTATGCCAAGATTCCCATGCACAGCCCAGGTAGCGAGGGCCATACCATCTAAAGGAGGTGAAGTTAATGGGGTCTTCTAAAAATAATCCCAGCCTCCAAGCGTCTACATTCAACCTACAGTTATTTTTGGTGGGTTTTCTTTCTTTTTTTTTGAGGTAGAGTCTCACTCTGTCGCCTTGGGGTAGAGTGACCTGGTGTCATAAATCACAGCAACTTTAGACTCCTGGGCTCAAGTGGTCCTCATGCCTCAGCCTCCCAAGTAGCTGGGACTACAGGCACCCACCACAATGCCTGGTTGTTGTTTTTTTTCTGCAGTTTTTGGCAGGGGCTGTTGTTTGAACCTGCCACCTCCAACATATGGGGTCGGCGCCCTACTCCTTTGAGCCACAGGCGGCCCCATATCTGGCTATTTTTTAAAAACGGGGTCTCGCTCTTGCTCATGCCTGTCTCGATCTCCTGAACTCAAGAGATCCACCCACCTCACCCTCCCAGAGTCCTAGGATTACAGGCATGAAGCACCACACCCGGCCTTTTTGCATTTGTTTTTATTCGTAAACCTCATGATAATTTCTTTTCTATCTAAATATCTCTTTCCATTTACATTGATTTTAAACTTTTAGAATTTCATTTTCTCGGTCATATTCCTCTCAAGTTTTAGAAGAAATATTCACAGTGTTTTATTTGCCTGGTTCAACTTTAGTCCTTTGTTTTTCATCCCGTAGAGCCAGAATTAATAGTGATAGGAGCTTGAGTTTCCATTTGGTTTCAGGAAATTCAAAACAAGAGATCATTGTTTCCTACCATTTAATTAAATAGACTGGGCCAAAATATACATTTTATTATTATGTTGTTTTGATTCTCACAGTTTTCTGTACTTATTTCGTTTTTCACAGAATAGGCCAGTAGTACTTACACTAAAATAATCATCTTTTATACCTACGTATCAAATATAAAGAATTTAGCTCACATTTTATGTTTAAATCAAAATCTGCAAATGCTGTTGGAGCTTAGTGGTTTTAGAAAAGGGTTTTTTAACCTCTGATCCGTCATCTACTTCACCAAAATCCTCCCCTGTTTATGCATTTATTTAATTTTTCTACACAGTCTTGGGGATGTGTGCCAGAGAGTTAGCGACTACCTCCTTTAAATGCTGGTAAAATGAGACGTGGAGCTTTCACTTTTTACTAAAATTTTAATAGAGCTAATGGAGAAAACTGAATCTAAAAACCAGCTATTTTTTTTTTTTGTGGGGGGGAGACATATCTTGGAGATTTGTCTTGGCTTTTTTGGTGCTGAGCTCTGCAACTTTTCTCTTAAGAAGAGTCTTCAGCAAATACAGTGTCTCATGCACTTCCTTGCCCTGGAAATTCTATTTGAGCCAAAGACATAATGGGCCATCTTCTGAATCCTGGACAGTGCCCCCTTTCTATTTTTTATTTCTTTCTAAAGTAGGTGTGACATATAGATTTGCACTGAATGCTAAAGGTCTCCACAACATATGGTTTATTAAAAAAAAATTTAAGAAAACCCAACTAGAAAATATAATAGGCATTGGGTGACTGGTAGTGACATTTTGGGTCAGTGCAACACTTAACTATTTCCTGGGAGCTGTGTGATGCTGGCCCAGTAGCTGAACCTCTCTGTGCCACAGTTTTCTCATTTGGTGATTAAATAATTTGATTCAAGGGATTATGTTGGACAGACAGTGAACAGTGCCTGGCACGCAGTGATGCTTAAAAACACATATAATTTTGCAGAACAAAGTTTGGAAGAACATATCCATTCATCTAACAAATATTTACTTACTAAGTAAACTGGTAGTGTCCACCTCTAGTGCATGGAAATGAGAGCGGCAAGGCAGGAGGACTGAGTTTCTGCTTTATAAGATTGAATAGCCTGGAAAATTTTGGGTTTTATTCATGACCGATCTGCTTGCTGGGGAGGAGGTTAAGAACAGACTGGGGGCCAGGCTGCCTGTATGCCATCCTCCATCTGCATTCCCAGCCGGCTGGTGACTTGGGACAAATCTTTAAACCGCTTGGTACAACCTTTTCTTCATGCTTAAAGTGGAAGTCAGAACAGGTCCTACCTCCTGTAGTTCTGTGAGGATTAAATCAGCCAGTATGTCCACGCCACTTAGAACAGCACCTGGCTCCTTGGGGGACAGAGGGGATCGGTAGCAGCGGCACCAGCAATAGTATTTAATAGAAACGGTGGGGTCAAAACCGGCACTGCCCTGGGGTCAGCATGATGTTTGTCTTTAAAATCATGAAAGAATTTAGAAAGCATGTCCCTGAAAAGACAATAGAAATCCAAATAAAACCGTGGTGTTTTGTTTTCACGTCCCTGGTTCTCCATCCTTCCCACGATATTTTTAATCCCTGAGCCATTGTATAAGATTCTTTGCCGAGGATCTCATCTAGATTTTCCAATTCCTGGGAAAGTTATTCCCCTTTGTTTGGTCTCCTCCTGCCCCGCTCCTTCTTCTTCTGCAGTGGAATTCATTTTGATCTTCAGAGTTTTTTGCCTCACCTGGTTGAAAGGAATCTCAAATTACTGATTTCTGGTCTCCTTTGCTTTTCTAAGAAAAATGGATAATTATTAATAAAACCGTGCCACCTCCTTACTGACTCAGGCAAAGCTAATTAGCCAGACTGCTCCTCCAATTACCTTGTTTATCATTTCCTCTGGAGGAAGAACTGTATCCCCAGTCTGAGGCCTGCAGTAACAAATCAAACATATTTGCTATTTAAAATAATGATGAAGGCTCGGCACCTGTGGCTCAAGCGGCTAAGGCACCAGCCATATACACCTAAGGTGGCGGGTTCAAATCCAGCCCGGGCCTATCAAACAACAACGATGGCTGCAACCAAACAAAATAGCCAGGTATTGTGGCGGGCACCTGTGGTCCCAGCTACTTGGGAGGCTGAGGCAGGAGACTCACTTGAGCCCAGGAGTTGGAGGTTGCTATGAGCTGTGATGCCACGGCACTCTACCCAGGGGGGATAGCTTGAGGCTCTGTCTCAATAAATAAATAAATAAATAAATAAATAAAAATAAGATAACAATGAAAGTGATGAACCACAAATTTGCGACTCATCCTTAGGGTGGTGGAGGTTATGATTCCCAGAGAAGTCGACTCTTCTGGAAACCAGTGGGAGCTGATTCTTAAAGAGTTTGCCCTGTTGATAAGTATCCAACAGGACATTTTCCAGACTTTCCTGACAAACAGAATGCGACAGCATTGGTCTGGATCTCTGTTATCTCTCTTTACACCGGGGCTTGTCAACCTCAGCACTACGTTGCACTTGATCTGTGCAGGAAGGCTCAGAGGTGTTCAACCTCGGCCCTCGGCTCAGAGGTGATTCAACCTCGGCCCCCTGGACATCTTGGGCCGGACAACATTTTGCAGGGGGCTGTGCTGTGCATTCTAGGATGTTTGTCAGCTTCCTAGCATCTACCAACTAGACGCCAGGAGCACATTCTCTCCAAATAATGACAAGAAAATGGCTCCAGACATTGTGAAATATCCCCCCCACTCCCCGGGGCAAGCCACCAGGGTTGATAATCACTACTTTCTACTCTAGAAATGTTCTTATTAGGCAGGAAAAAGGCTATTCTATAAAATCAAGCAATCGTAGACAATTATTAAATTGATTTTATCACTTTCGGTAACCATTTTACGATTTTGGTAACCGTCATGGACAAGGCTATACTGGGCACTTTATACCAATTCTATCTAATCCTTAACTATTATAATCCTCATTTTATAGATGAGGAAGCAAGATCAGAGTGCCCAGGCGATTTGCCCACGTGGCACAGCCAGGCACGTTCCCTGACCCTAATGAGCTGCTGCCGAGCTGGCGAGCTGTTCAGTACCAGCCTCCCCCATCACCCCCACACGCTCTGCAAACACACAGTTAGATCTACATGTATGAATTGGGGCGTGTAATAGGCTGAAGTTTGGAAGGAAATCAGACGTGTGGAACATGTCCAGATACAAAAATAAATACTCCGATAAATACGGACCTCGGGAAAAAAAAAATCATCACGAGCCTAACTTAAATTAATCATAAAAGCATAAATATTAAGCCAAGAGAACTTTCTTCCCCAGCTGTCCTTTCAGTACATAAACCGACATCTTAGAAATATTTAGCCCGAAGGACTGTTCCCACCAGGAGATTTTTAACCAGAATGGTTTCTGCAGTCACATTAGTGAGACTAGAGCAGCTTGCTTTGTCCCCCGTTACAAAAGCACCGTGTTCAGAATAAATAGAATAAATACATCTTCTGACTGTTGAAAAACTAATAAGGAAATCTTAGATCTTACAGACACTGCAGGATACAGAATCCAGCTGCACTTTCCCCTCTTTCTCTCAGAAAAGAATAACTCTGGAGACCAGGGTGTCTGCCCCTTTCCAGGAGAAGGGGTCAGGTCTTAATAATATTTAAAAAGAACTCTCTCTCCTCTCTCTTTTTCACTTTGTGCCATTTTCTCTCCGAATTCTAATAACAAAATGTTTTAGGCTTGAGAGTGCTAATGCAAATAAACACCAGTCCAATTTAGATATTTTTTTTTCTTTTGAGGTAAAATCATGTTGTTTTCAGCAGCGGCAGCTCGGGTGCTTCCGCGGGTCCTTTCCCAGGCATCCTGCGTGTGTGCTGTCAAATCAAATAAAAACCCATGAAAGGCAGCAGCAACCGAGGGAGGCAGCATGATACATCAGTTTTTAAAAAAACAAACTTTTCCCCCTTTTCAGATGGAGTTTTATCCCGGTTTTGGCCCTGGGAAATGTTTTATTCACAACAAGAGCCCTTGCTCCATATTAGGCCACATCCTTCCCTTTTGCAACTTGAAATGAATTCCAAGAGCTCAGTTCACAAGTTTGATTCCCTTTAAAGACACGTTTGATTGCAGAGCTTTGTTGACCGTGTTTGATATCCCGGGCCGACTGCAAGAAGCTCAAGTTCCCGGTCAAGGGCTCAGGGAACCGCGGCGGCTTCGGCGCCCGCGGGCGGAGGGCGATCTGCGGGCCTCTTTCGCCACCTAGTGGCCTGCTGTGGTATTTTCATTCACCGGACCAGCATAGATGAGGGGAAAGTCTTTCCAGCTGTTGAATCCTGTTCTGAACTAGTACAGACGCACTTTTAGCAAACAGGACAGTCAAAGAAAGAACCCCCCCCCCCAGAAAAAAGCTCTGAAAAATGCTGTATTCCGAATAGAGAAAAATCACCAAATAGTGGGTATTAGGAAAAAATGTGATTGCAAATTTTGGTTGTTTTTTTCCCCCCAATGCTCATGAGTAAAAAAACAATAATAGCAATAGAATGAAGTTAGAGAAAATAAAATGTATTCATCTCCTTGTAGTTCATTATAACCAAGGTACCTCACACAAATATTGGCCTTTTCTGTTTCTTGAAACAATTGCACATGTAATTTTACATTGGATCTTTATTAATTTTAAAAAGTTACCCTGGCTCAGTGAGTAGGGCGCCAGCCCCATATACCGAGGGTGGTGGGTTCAAAGCTGGCCCCAGCCAAACTGCAACAACAAAAAATAGCCGGGCGTTGTGGCGGGCGCCTGTAGTCCCAGCTACTCGGGAGACTGAGGCAAGAGAATCACCAAAACCCAAGAAATGGAGGTGAGCGTGATGCCACAGCACTCTACCCAGGGTGATAAAGTGAAACTCTGTCTCTGAAAAAAAAAGTTACCTATATGTTTCACATATTTATTATCCTAGAATTTTTTTTCCCACAACTAAGGGAAGGTGGTAATATTCGCAGAACTAACCTTCAAATTCTCTTAAACTAAGTACTGTCAAATTTTGGGAGGTTTTCCCCAATATTTTTTATTTTACCCTCTTCTTTTAAATATTAATACAATATATCAAAATATTCGCATATCCGCTGCAGTGTCTTTCAAAGATGAAATACATTGTATGTCCATCACCACTATATACATAAAAGTAGAAGTGTGTATGTGTGTGTGTGTGTGTGTGTGTGTGTGCGAGGCAGGCAGAATTCTAATGAAATAATATTTATTGCCATTATACAGTATGTATTCTGATATGTTCTATTCAAATTGATTTATGTACTTAAAAAAAAAATTCTTGTCTTGGCCCACTCATTGGCTGTCTTGCATTCTTGAACATAGAGGATCCATTCTGTACATGCACCTAAATGTAATGAGGCAAAAAATGGTTTAGAGAAAGGATACCACACTCAGAGATGAACTTGAGATGTGGCTAGCCCACATGGAAGGGTAGATCTTTCCACCCAGAATTCCTCAGTGTCCTCAGAGGCACTGGCGTTACCCACTGGCTGGAGCATGCTGGGTTGTGCACTTTGTGCCCGAGGTCTGGTGCCTGGAACCCTCAATAGCAATGTCCCACAAGTCCCACCAACATGATGGGCAGGGAGCTTGCTCTGGATCCCAGAGCTCCTACCTGGGAGCTGACCACACCCATTGCCCTTATTCTGGCAACCTCCCTGGGATTATTTATAAAATTCTAAGTTGCCCACCACCTGTTTCTTCCAGATCATTACAAGGAAAGGGTTCTGTAGGTCCCCTCACCAAAATAATTCAATAATTCAATTCAATAAGCATAGACTATAAACTCCTTTAACTCAAAACATAAGTCTACAGAATATGGGGTGTGGAGTCAGAATGAGCAAAGTGTAGAAATGATACTCCGTTCTCAGGTAGAGCATGGTAAGCCGAGGGCTTTGGTCTCAGGTGTATCATTGTCTCATTTGGGGCTCACCTAGGAAGGTGAGTAATTCCTAGGAAGTTACATATTACCTATGAAATAACCAATAGGCCCTCACAGATTCATTCCTCTTTGTCCATCATCCTCAATCCTAATCATCTTCTTCCTCAATAATGTCACTGCTAACATATAATTTGCCTGCGTCTTTCTGTCCTTTTGTA
This sequence comes from Galagoides demidoff, assembly GCA_963574575.1. Taxonomy (NCBI): domain Eukaryota; kingdom Metazoa; phylum Chordata; class Mammalia; order Primates; family Galagidae; genus Galagoides; species Galagoides demidoff. The sequence goes on from CAUYQV010153605.1 coordinate 10,202, forward strand.
ATTTTAATTATACGAGCATAAAAGATCTAAGGACAGAGACCATCTTTGGTGTATAAGATAGGTTGTATGTGTTTTATTGTTACCTAAATCATACTGTGTTTTAGTCATGTTCCTACAATGTACTTTTCTTACTCAATAATATATTTTTCGAACTTTCCGAGTTAATGCATCTCTATCAAATGTATGGCTTTTATCTGCTAAATAGTGTTCCCTTTTCTGTCTGACCATATTTTTTATGCATGTCAAACCAGTGGTATTTACATATTCCTTATTTTTGGTCATAACAACAAATGCTTCAGGGAACATCTTGTACACGTCTCTCTGTGTACATCGGCCTGCAGTAATTTCCAGAGAGTAGATACGTAGCAATTAGATTGCTAATTCCGTGTCAATTGATACTGTCCAATCACCCTTTTTTTAGCATTTGTGTCCATTTTTTTCACCTGGATGGGACAAAAGGAGAGCATTCTTTCTTTGTCCAGTGTTTGGGTCCATTCCTTGATGTTCAAAGGGTTTGCAGCTCCAAAGACCTTCCCTTTCAAGCCTTTCTCTCCAACAGGGTATTTAAAGTCAACTTCAAAATCAGAACTTGAGCACACATGGGGTTTCTTTCTCCCTGCATTTCCGTGGTAACGACACGACCCCGAGGACACAAGAGGTTGGCATTGGGAGAAAGGAAGCAGGATGTCCTTTAATCCTTCAGCGCATTGGTGTCCCCTTCCGTAACGTTCAATGCCCTTCCCGTAACCCGCAGCGTAGGTGGTAGTATTCTACTTTTATAGGTGAAAAAAAATACAAATGTGGTCTCAGAGTAGTCAGGCAGTTTGCTAAGTTTAAACACACCTCTGCACCAACCCCAACCCCATCTTTCCATATACCCATGAAAATATATCAAGGCAAGAAGTAGGATTATACTTCATTCCATCCTAGCATCAGATAAGTGCTGACTGTTTCCTAGACTCTTCTGTCTTAGGGCTACAAATCACAACAGGTTTCAATAATGCACTTTGCTCGTGATTTTGGCTTCTCCTGAAAAGGTTTTATTTTCCTCAAAAATATGTACATCATGGGGGCGGTGCCTGTGGCTCAAAGGAGTAGGGTGCTAGCCCCATATACTGGAGGTGGCGGCTTCAAACCCAGTGCCGGCCAGAAACTGCCAAAAAAAAAAAAAATCTATCACTTATTCAGTTATTCCTTGTTGCTTCCATGTGTGCAGTCATTAGAGGGAAGCTCAGGCGAGTCATCGGGAGTGCCATGGTCATTAACTATTAACTTATTAGCTACGCTCCTTTGTGTCACACAGGTGAGTAAGGGACTATAGGTCATAGCCTTCCATGATTCTTTTATAGCTTTAAAACTGTTGTTCAGCTCATACTCTACAGAAAAAGAAGAGAACATTTTTAAAAACAGGGAAAAACATATCTCCAGGAGATTCTAAAAGATATTAGATGTTGGGTTAATGTTGGATGATAAGAGGGATGATGGTGCTGGTAGATACACCAGTGCAAATGCATCAAAGATCACCTGACTTTGGGTGATCAAAGGGTTTCTAATGATTCATCAGGAAGCACCCAGAACCTGTATTAATGAACATGATACAGAGAGCTAGACTTTGCTGGGGATGGCTTTCCTCAATTCTGGCTTCTTTTTTTTCGATATTCCAACCAAACACAACTGGACTAGAAAACGATTCATTTTTGTGGCACCCTACAGACTCACAGGATGAAATGAACTAAAAGAAAATAATTGACCTTAGGTTAACCTTGAAAATTCTTACTCATATTCTTAGTATAGGTGAACTGAACAAATTGGGTTGTTATTTAATTTACATAAATACAACGTGGTTATTCACAGGGAGCAATTTGGTATTGTCTAAGTGACTCTGTGCTTTGTAAAATATTTTATGCACTTCCCCTCTCTCACCTGGGGGGGGAGCTCTCGGAGAGCAGAGCCTGTGCCTGATTGAATTGTGCAGCTCCAATCATCTTAAAGCTGGAGGTGGTTCAGTAAGTATGTGTTGCTGTTGATGGTGGCAAGATGTGTTAATCGAGACCCTTTCAGCTGCAGGTAACAGAAACGTTCTCAAGTAGTCCAGGCAACAAAAGAAATGTGTTGGCTCCCAAAACCAGCAAGGTCGAGGACATGGTGATGCCTTCAGGTGTGGCTAGATCCAGGTTTCAATGGACATAATACCACGGTGCAGTCTGTTTCCTGTATACCGTCCCATCTCTCCCTCTCTATGCCTTTCCTCCATGTTTGCCTACTTCTCAGGTACAAACAGGGTGGCCAGTGCCTAATCATACCAAAGAGTCCTCACTCTCATTTCAGTTTCCATATCAACTGTCCAGACTGGCCCTCCTGCTGGGGTCTTCCTCAGATCCACTATGGTGGCAGGAAAGTCAGTATCACGTCATTGATTCTGATCTCAAAATGCGTACTGTCAGCGACAGGCATTCCCAGCTGGAGGAAAAGACAGATAACAGACACCACTGCATGACTCTGGTGAGCAAAATTAAATAAATAAATAGAAAGGAAGAAAGGAAAGAAAGAAAAAAAGGAATAAAGAAAGACGACAGCACACAGATGAAGCATTGGGATTAATGGGCATTATATATATTTACTTCTAATAAAATCAAGAATTGAGAAAAGGAGGCTTCAGAACATGATCAGTTCCCATGGGACATGAAAGCAGAGATTTACAACATGTTTGAAGAGCTAAGGGGTTGTCGTTGTTGTTTCTTATTATTTTACTATAGGTATCCTTTGTCTCTGCCTTGCTCATAAATCTGGCATCTGTAAGGGTGTATGTTTATGTTGAGCTCTCTGTTCTATCCCATTAATTTATTAGTTTACCATAATGCCAAAATAACACACTTTTCATGACTTTTTCTTTTCGGTAACTCTACGAATGGTAGAACAATTCCTTCCATGGTCTTCTTTCAGAATGTTTGGACCTGCCTTTGCCCTAGGGCTTTCCAAATACTCTTATTTTTAAATTTCAGATTAACGTGAGGGTGTAAATGAGTAGCTTACAATCTTTGCATTTGTTAGGTAAAGTCATTATTGTATTTCTGCCCCGCACTCAGGAGGTGTGTCATAGAGCCTTAAATTATGCCCATTGGGTGGGATCACATTGATCCCCTCCTGATCCCCCTCTCCTCCTTCCATTTTTAAGCTGAACTGAGCTTTTCTCTTGTGTGATCATCTATTAGTTCATCTACTGGCTTTGTATTCGTATTAAGTCCATTGGATACTTTACTAAGAAGAATGTGTTTCAACTCCATCCAGGTTAATACAAAAGATGTAAAGTCTCCGTATTTTTTTAGGCTGAATAGTCTTCCATGGTGTACGTATACTGAAGGATTGAGAGTTTTAAAAGGGGCTGTAGAAGTTTCTGCGAGATCCAGAGGGCTGAGGGTGGCCGAGGGAAGATGGCAAACACATCATCTCAGCAACAGACGAGGAAACCCAGGTGCTGCGTCTGGGAATCTTGGGAGTGAAAAGGACATTGGTGGGAAGGAGGCTCTTCAGAGTGTATGTAAAAAATGAGCATGGGCCTGGGGCTGCAAGGGAAAAAATGCACACAATGGGTAATGATCTAAATAGCACCAAAGTGCCTCTTACAGACATGCAGGATGGAGGGCATCGTAGACGCCACAGGAGACCAGAAATAACAGTGGTTACTAACCTCAGGGACAGGGCATTGTCCTTGGCTGCCTGTTCTGGTCCATCTACAGAGTTGCAGGTTCACTGGAGAGATGACCAGGCAAACACCAGGCGTCTGAGTGGGGACAGAGCAAGCAGCCAGGTCTACATCCCCATCTTGGAAGAAACCAAATTGTACGTCACACTCAAAAATGCAGGAGGAAGAACTTAGTGAGGAAGAACTGGAGATCAGGGTGATCTGACAGCACTTAACTATACCCCAAAGAAGTAAAGGGGGACAGAGCCCACCAATTCCTTACAATTGGAAATCAGGGCAGTAGAGGCTGTGTGGATTTCATGTCTAAAACCCAGTGATGGATTATACAGAATATTTTAAACTATTATTCTCTGTCTTCAAGGATTATATTAGAATACTAAGACTTCCAGCTTTGTATCATTTCAGAGAGGACTGTGTGTACGTGAGTGCGTGTATGAACGTGTCTCTGCCTAACTCTACAGTTATTATTTATATGCACGCTGTGCCCTCACATACAGACTCAGCTGCTGACAGCATGGACTTTGGCATTTTTATATTTTACAGATAAAGCCTCCTTGCCTTTCAAACAATTGCCCCATTTACATTGTAACCCTCAAACCACGAAAACCGATTAACCTCACGCTAATGTCAATACCGGATGGATCAAATCATTTGCATTCTTGCCAACTGTTTAGGTGGCAAAGGTTATCTCGTGTGTTTTTAAAGGCACATCAATGCCGCTTTAAGGAGGTGTATAATGACTCTGAACCTCGTGGGAGAGGCTAGCCGTACAGGACACCTGGAAGGAGCTTGTGCAGGGGAAGTATCACATCACAACCAGACACGGTGGCTGTGGGTCTGGAGTGTCTGGGTGTGACTCTCTGCATCCCCCCACTTATGCATTAGCTCAAGCACTAAACCAAGTTACGTTCTGTGTCATCCTTCCCTATAAAACGTGATTATTGTAAAGATTAAATGAGATAATCCCTGTGATACAATGTGTACCACATAGCAAATGTCCAATAAATATTTTCTGTTGACATTTACTAATTGCACTGAATTTATCTCTGAGCCTCTCCTGACAGCCAAAGCCAAAGTGAGTTCATTGTTCAGTAAAAAGAAGAAGATAATCATGGCAGATACTTACATACATACAGCGCTTACTCCGTGCCAGGCCCTGTTCTAAGTACTTGCTAGACAAGCATTTTGAGGAAGAACAAGGCTTCTTGGATAACTTATTATTAAATTCCAGGAGGCATTTATCAACAATTTATTCCATCATACAGAAAATTGTAATTCCCATTTTTCAATGAGAAAAGTAGGATTCGGGGAAATTAAACAGTATCTAAGGCCCCACCAATGAGATTAGTACCTCACTGTTTCCTACTCCACAGTCTTTCCTGCTCCATAGAAAGCATTTCCAGAAGTCTCTGTTGAATCAGACAGCACCCTTGAGAGATATTCTGAGATGCTCTGGGCACGTAACACCGTAAGGCTTGATTTTAGGACTCTTGCAATAAACGTTTATAGTTGAAGACTTTTTCTTCTTCCTCAGAGACAGGGTCTCACTCTGCCACTCAGGCTGGAGTGCAGTGGCACCAGCACAGCTCACTGCAGCCTCTAACTCCTGGGCTTAAGCGATCCTCCTGCCTCAGCCTCCCAAGTACCTGGGATTACTGGCATGCGTTGCCATGTCTGGCCTACTTGAAGATGTTTTTAACCAAAAGCATAAATATAACAGGAGTGGATTTTTGCTATGATGACCAAACTTTCAATTCATAAATTGACACTCATTAAGGAATGATTTCTTGGATCTAGTCCAAAGTGGTTGGTGATGTGAGAATTTCTGGCTCAGTAGGGTCCCAATATATCCCTGGAGGTTTGGGGAGGATGGCACAGGTCACAACCAAGGCGGGCAACAAGTCTGTGAGGGTTGTTGACTCCTTCATTGTAATAGTTCTTAGATGTTTATATACTTTGATAGCAAGTGTTTGAAAGTACTGAATGCACTTTTGCAATGATTTATGTGTCTTATGTGCCAAAATACTTTTTCATTACTGGAATTGAAACATCTAAATACAAGAAACAGTCAAAACTGGCTTGGTCCATTCAAATCATACTGGCAAAAGTTCTTCTTCATGTCATCAAACAAAAGGTAGTCATGGTACCGATTATGACAAGGAATGATACATTATTTTTCAATCCATTCTTTAAAGAGATGATATAATGTGGGTTGGTTTATACTTATTTTCTCCCTTTGTCTGGGTTGGCCTGGCTCATTCGAGGGAGGCTTAAATCATAAAATTTAGATTTGAAGTCTCAGATAGAAAACTGCCCAGGTGGATAAATGCAAATAAATCAAGTTAATTTATCAAGTGTAAATAGTTAATAGTTAATAAAGCTAATTAAATAATAGTTAATATAAAATAATAGTTAAATAAAGCTAATAGTTTATAGTTAATAAAGCTCTATTAAGTAAGTGTCATGTAAGCGTCTAATATATTCCCCCATTAGAAACTAGAAGTAAGGGTGATTTTGTTTGATAATAGTCCTACTTGGAATATATTTACAAATGGGGAAAATGTGGACAAAAGCTCGTGGCTCCATGCATGCCATTAACAAAGTATCCTATCTCGAGCAAGTCCATCTGTGCCTGCCCTTAGACTCTTCCCTTTTAAAAGAACAGAATGAACGATCTAATGTGTGGCTTCTTTGGGGATTGAGCATTCCGAGTCTTTTAATGTATGTGATGCCACGTTTTTCTGACTCCCACCTTTTCTCTCTCTTATTCTCCAGACTATGTCAGAGAGTCACGATGACCTTGCAGGATAACAATACAACCTCGCCTTTGTTTCCAAACATCAGCTCTTCCTGGATACACGGCCCCTCGGATGCAGGGCTGCCCCCAGGAACCGTCACTCATCTTGGCAGCTACAATGTCTCTCGAGCAGCTGGGAATCTCTCCTCTCCAAACGGTACCGACAGTGACCCTCTGGGAGGTCACACCGTCTGGCAGGTGGTCTTCATTGCTTTCTTAACGGGCTTCCTGGCCTTGGTGACCATCATTGGCAACATCCTGGTCATAGTGTCATTCAAGGTCAACAAGCAGCTGAAGACTGTCAACAACTACTTCCTCTTGAGCCTGGCCTGTGCTGACCTGATCATCGGGGTCATTTCCATGAATCTGTTTACTACCTACATCATCATGAACCGGTGGGCTTTGGGGAACTTGGCCTGTGACCTCTGGCTTGCCATTGACTATGTGGCCAGCAATGCCTCCGTCATGAACCTTCTGGTCATCAGCTTTGACAGGTACTTTTCCATCACGAGGCCACTCACCTACCGAGCCAAACGAACAACAAAAAGAGCTGGCGTGATGATTGGTCTGGCGTGGGTCATCTCCTTTGTCCTCTGGGCTCCCGCCATCCTGTTCTGGCAGTACTTTGTAGGGAAGAGAACTGTACCCCCCGGGGAGTGTTTCATCCAGTTCCTCACCGAGCCCACCATTACCTTCGGCACGGCCATTGCTGCTTTTTATATGCCTGTCACCATCATGACCATTTTATACTGGAGGATCTATAAGGAAACGGAGAAACGTACCAAAGAGCTGGCTGGGCTGCAGGCCTCTGGGACAGAAGCAGAGGCAGAGAACTTCGTCCACCCCACGGGCAGTTCTCGAAGCTGCAGCAGCTACGAACTTCAACAGCAAAGCGTGAAACGCTCCACAAGGAGGAAGCACGGCCGCTGCCACTTCTGGCTCACGACCAAAAGCTGGAAGGCCAGCGCCGAGCAGGTGGACCGAGACCACAGCAGCAGTGACAGCTGGGACAACAATGATGCCGCTGCCTCCCTGGAGAACTCAGCCTCCTCCGACGAGGAGGACATTGGCTCAGAGACAAGAGCCATCTACTCCATCGTGCTCAAGCTTCCGGGTCACAGCACCATCCTCAACTCCACCAAACTGCCCTCATCGGACAACCTGCAGGTGCCTGAGGAAGAGCTGGGCATGGTGGACTTGGAGAAAAAAACCAACAAGCTGCAGGCCCAGAAGAGCATGGACGATGGAGGCAGCTTTCCCAAAAGCTTCTCCAAGCTTCCGATCCAGCTAGAGTCAGCCGTGGACACAGCCAAGACTTCCGATGTCAACTCCTCAGTGGGGAAGACCACGGCCGCTCTACCTCTGTCCTTCAAGGAAGCCACTCTGGCTAAGAGGTTCGCGCTCAAGACCAGAAGTCAGATCACTAAGCGGAAAAGGATGTCTCTGATCAAGGAGAAGAAGGCAGCCCAGACCCTCAGCGCCATCTTGCTGGCCTTCATCATCACCTGGACCCCCTACAACATCATGGTTCTGGTGAACACCTTTTGTGACAGTTGCATACCCAAAGCCTTTTGGAATCTGGGCTACTGGCTGTGCTACATCAACAGCACCGTGAACCCCGTGTGCTATGCCCTGTGCAACAAAACTTTCAGAACCACTTTCAAGATGCTGCTTCTCTGCCAGTGTGACAAAAAGAAGAGGCGCAAGCAGCAGTACCAGCAGAGACAGTCAGTCATCTTTCACAAGCGTGTGCCCGAGCAGGCCTTGTAAAGTGGGGTTTATCAGTAGCAGTGACAAAGCGCACACTTCAACCCACAAACCTTAGGAGGAGGAGGAGAGGAAGGCAAGGGGGAGGGTAGTGATTTCTGGTGATGATACAGATGTTTTTATCACCCAGATTTGAAAGAAGCTGCCTGTTTACTGATCCATGGAGTAAACCCATTTTAATATGAAAAGGCAAATACCAATTCAGCAAAAAAAAAAAAAAAAAAAGAACATACTACTGAACATAAAGAAATTTATGCTGAAATAGACTTTAAGTGTTTTTTTTTTCTTTTTCTCTCGTAAAAAGAAAAAAAAAATTGCTTCACAGCAATTATACACCCAAATTGATTAGCCTGGGTCTTTTAATTCCCGTTAGCTTTGGAATCTCAGAGGAGAACATGGCTGGCCCTTTTGCCACGTTCTAACCAAGGATCCCCAAATTGTTGATCAGACCCCACGTGGGACACAGCAGGCTAGCAGATCTGCAGTTCTGAAATTATTTCGTACCTTGCAAAGCTGAATCTTCTTGTCCCAATAGAGCTTCCTGTCTTCTCTTTGATGTGTCGTTAAACTCTATTTGTGGACTTGATTCTTGCAAAGTCTTGTTTTGTGCAGTTCAAGTTTCGTACAAATAAAAAGACTAAGTATATATATACGTGTGAGTTCCGCACACACACACACACACACACACACACTCACACACACTGTACATAATACTATGGGAAACACTGAACTGGCCAATTACTCCTGCAATATTCGCTTTCAGTACTTTGGTAACTGAAGTTCTCTAGGATCCTAACACAAGTTAAAAGTGAAATGAGCCCAGTTTAATGATTTTGAAACCAGGGCTGCTCTCCACAAACTACCCTTGAAGAATATTGGGGGAGAACAGCCAGCCCTTCTCAGCAGGTCTGTGCAGAGCCCACAGGTGGCTGGGCGTGGCCAGACGTTGCAGTAGGGCGTGGCCAGATGTTGCAGCAGGGCGTGGCCCGAGCAGCAGAGTGTGGCCAGACATGGCAGCAGGGCGTGGCCCGAACAGTGGGGTGTGGCTAGACATTGAGCTCCAGCAGTCTCTCTGATGGTCTCTCTCTTGCCAGAGCTAAATCAGGGGCCCTCTGAGCTCCACTACTGAGCCACACCCACATTTTTGAATTCAATCATGAATGTTTCAAAACTAAATTTCTGCTCTGTAAACTGCTTGGAACTCAATCCTAGTGTCACCTTTGAATGTCTTTATACAGCTATATATACACGTATGTTTGTGTATACATATGGCATATGGCCAAAAAATTGGGAGGAAGGATGAAGGAGAACAGCACATTCAATTTTTGCTACCTGGCACCTTCTAAAGGTAAATTAGGGCTTACCCCTTTGTCACTTAGCTGTGGCCAGTGCTTTCTGGGGATGATTGCATAACCTTCCCCCAGAAACGGGTAGGGTTTAGGAAGTTTTTCAATATGTCCTCTGAAGACAGAATTACACTTTGAAAGGAAATGCTTCAAACTGATTCCCTTGCATTTTGCAAAAAAAAAAACACACAAAAAAAATGCTTTTGCATTATCCTTTGTATCGACCAAAACATTCAATGTGTTATTCCGGGGAGGGGCTGGGGTGCTGTTGTTGTTGTCATTGTTCTTGCTGCTGTAGTTGTTGGGGTTCTTTTTTTTTTTTCCTTCTGCTGGGGCTCTATGGGAAGGGGGAGGGGAGGGAGGTGGGAGGGCAGTGCAGAAACCTTCCCTTTGTATAGGGCATCCGTGTCGTGACCCCAGAGCTGGGGGGGAAGCTGCTTCTGTATTCAGTGTGAGGTGGTGTTTACAGGTGACTTTGACAACAGTGGACATGTCCTCCGTTGTGTCTGTGTATCCGAACTATTTAATTTTGTGTTATGTTTATATGAAGAAATATTTATGGATCCTTCACCAAGTGTTTATTTAACGTTGATAAATATTGCTCTTCTGTCTTCAGCCGTGGTGTCCTTTGAAAGTGATTCCTTAAAGTCCACTTGAGCAATGAATAGAATATACTGAGCTTTCATGAGGCTGAAGAAGGAAAATGTCATCGTGTTGACATCGGCAACTACTTAACTCTTTCTAGGTAATAGCGAGTCAGCTGTTCCTTCCGCATAAATGTCAAAAACCACTCTTTAGTTACACCTGCTGGGAATTGAACCAAGCAACCCTCCACCATTGTGTTTAAAACCATGTGACAAGGAAAAATCACGAGCAAAATTGTAAGAATCCTTTTCATTTGTTTAGCCCACATTTCAACCAAAGACCAAGACAAAACAGAGACTATTTTCTAAAGTGTATAGAAAACTCCAGAATGTTATGTTATCCACCTGTGAAACGTCTAATAAGCATCTATATTTTATTACTCAAGTTGGCCTGCCACCAATAAATGTGTGAATGCTTACCCAAGTGTCCCAGTACTTCAGTAAACCCCATCTTTTTGGAAACTCTTATCCTGTCTCCCTCCCGAAAGGGCTGTTTCCTGTATTTTTAAAACTACAGTTAGAGAGAAAAGGAGAAACCGTGAACTTGGGCAAAACTTCCTCAGTTAATTATGATTCTGCTTAAACATGTCCTGATCCTCATCCTTTGATGAGCAACAATGGCAAAACAAATCCAGGACTCTGATTCTCCTTTTTTGCTACTGGTTTTATGATAGAATTGTTTTCTAAGTCTCCTATGGATGAGAGCTGCTTTTAAATACTATCTACTGAATGTTTATAGAAAGTTATGTCCCGACTTTTGGGTCATTTTCAGAGAAGGAAAATAAGCAGAATAGATTCTTTTGACTCTGAGGAATGGCGAAGTGTAATTGCAGAAGTCGTGAGTGTTTGTGACTGGACATCAGTCACACGTGCATTTCCCAAAGGGCTTGCCATTGGAGGAGATATTCGGCCTTTACAGTAGATTAAAACGTCTTTATCCCCACACTGGGAATCCAATTATTTCCTACCGTCCGAATGAGGCTTGCAGAGATTTCAGGATTATACACTTTAATTGAAAGAAGAAAATGAGAAAGCCTAAAATAATAAATCACACATGAAAAGCATCCGTGTCTTCTCTGTCTGTCTGTGTTCCACTCTCACGCATCTCCATTCTCCAGGCTTTGCAAGGCAGTTAGGAGAAGGGAGCTCTCTGGTCATCTCCTTCCCTTGACTTTGCTATCTGTTACCCATCACCTCCCTGTGGCCTCCCTGTTCATTCTCCCCCTTAACCTAATAACTCTTTGCCCCTTAACCCCAACCTTGAGTCTCTACGTACATCCCATTTCTACTTACTCTATAACACATAAGTAACAGTTCTAGACTCCAACAGGGAGAAAAAGGACGTTGCAGCAGCTCAAGACCTAGAAGGCGCATCAAGACCTAGAAGGCGCATCAGCTTTCCCTGTCAAACTTGCTGGGCTGCAGACAGGCAGGTCTAGCTCTTCAGGGATGGGCCCCGGTGAGCAGGAGGGGAGAGAGGCAGGAGGGCAGCCCTCTGTGCAAAGCTGTAGCTCCAGCTCTGCCTCACAGAGGCACCCAGTGACGAACGCTGACGCTGACAGTCAGGAACGGGCGCCTGGGGATCTGCCAGGGTGTCCTCCGCTTCTCTGAGTAGGGGTGGTTCAAAGATAGGGACGTATTACTGAGAACTTGGAAAATGTGCCACAGACGCTTCAGAGAACAAGTGAAGGAACCACAGTAGGATCAAAGAGGCACTGAGTTTAGTAGGAGGGACCCTGAGTTCTCAGCCCAGCAGTGGCACAGCCCAGCAGTGGCACGGCCTCCAAGGTCAAGGTCTTCTCCTTACACCCAAACCAAGCAACACCATAAAAGTATCTTTTAATTTGCTTTCTGATAGAAAACAGATCAAAATAGAGGTCAATAACTGCCATGATAAATGTAGTTAAGTCTGATGAATGCTTGAAAATTTCCAGTTTTATATACCCATAAGGTTATTTACCACATTTCAACGCAACCAAATCTAAGGAAATGTGCAGCTATATTGTTTCAAACACCATTCCCATCCATCACCATCTCCTGAGGTCTGCCAGCCTTACAAATAGCTTCTGGGGAGCAGGTGTTTATTTTGATTTTGCAAATAGTATGTCTCACAACAGGGCTGAAACTATAGAGAATATAACACCCAAAAGTTACCTTTTCTCCAGCCTAAGCAATCTGATCATCTCCTCTGAAAGAGTATTTTTTCTCCAATGCAATTCGCAACGAACTTGTTTCAACAGTATTAATTCCAGCCCGTAATAGGTACAAAGACAATTTAGCTACTTCTTTTATGTAGACTTAAGTCACACCCACTCTTCTTAGGGTTTTCACTCCTCCTCTACCAGGATAAACGGAGTGTTTATTAAAGATTACAGATGAAAGAGACAGGCTTCCAGGACAGTAACCCAGTGCTCATGGAACTGGAGAATTCTGTTTTCTTTTTTTGGCTTTAGATGACTGTCTCAGAAAGGAGGCTGATACTAAGATAATGAAATGGATGAAGAAGACAGTTTATGAAATGACTGTACTCCACATAAGCGGGTAGCTGCAGGATGTTTTGTTTAGGGCCTCCAAAATCAGCACGTGTTGGTATTGTTAGACACGGAAAAAGATGGACAGTGCACTTGGACGTGTACAAGTAGACATTTAAAGGCTTTGCTATAACAGTAGGCCCGTGGTTGTCTTAGTAAAACCACAGAGACTCACGCAGAGCTCTGACATTACCGCTCTGGCCTGGGCGAGGACCACCCCTGAGAATCACCCAGAGACCCAAAGATGCTCATGTCTCAGTTGCCTAAGACAGTCTGCAAAATAGGCAAATGGAAAAAAAAGGTCCATATTCTCAATTGCAAAGAAGTGTTAATAAAACTTCCCTCTCCCAAGTTAGAACCCAGTAACCCTCTCTTAAACTAAAACGATGATCTCCAGAGTATCAGCGTTTCTGGCAAACAGCAGACAGTCAATAAACTTTCAGTAGATTTTGTGGACTATTTCCCGGCCACCTCCCTGATTGATACGATCACACATCTGTGCCCACTGCTACTGGAGTCCAAGTTATTTAGCTGGGAAAGAAAAAACATGGTTCGTAAATATGACGGTTGCTAATAAAATGTCACTGAGCAGTCCGAGGAGGAATCCTGCAAATAGATTTGAGGCGATGCATGCATGAGGGTCTGGAAAAGAAAAAAATAAATAAATAAATAAACTTTCTGTTTGATTCCAAGAACTTAGACACATTTTATGAGATGGGTGAACACAGAGAATCTCTGCTATGGCCTGCCTTAGTAAGAGAACGATCGGGAGGGCCTGGAGAGTCCATAAATATAAGTCTTCTGTTTGTACAAGTGAAGATCTGTAGCTTGGCTTAAAACCTCCCTGCATGTAGTTTTGCTTGGCATGGAAAGTTATTAGGAGAGAATTCTTTACCCTTTTCTGCAAGCGATTAAACAAACGTTCTCTCTTCCATTCATTTTCATCTAACACACGGGCATTCTCGGCCTCCTACGGACAGCACTTGAGATGAACTGGCTTAGAGCGCCGTGAAGGCCACATTTGAGCAAGGTCTTGCTGTTGCCTATGGGGACTGTCCCTAAGTTTGGCACAGACTTGAGGGATAATTACCTGGGCTTCCAAGCTCATAAATCCGCACACTGATTTCTTTTGACAGGAAGCTTTTAGGGAAGTGTCGATGAAATGTTTAGAGATGTTCTCAGGTAGATAGAAAAACCTCTGTCCAAACCAGATGGGTGTATATTTGCTTTGTAAGCAAGGGGCATGTATGATACTCACGTCCAAATCAGTGTCCACATCTTCGCCAGAGGCACTGAGTTTTACCTTTTTTTAACGTTACCTCGTGGCCAGCCCTTCCTCAGTGGGCCTTTGAGATGTGTCACAAATCATTTTCATCCTTTCTCCTGAAAAAAAAAAAAAAAGTCAATCGTCTGTATTATAAAGTGATGCCTGCAACTTTGTGGTGACTATTATCCCCCAGTTTATCAGTGAAATACGTAAATAAAACTATTATGGAACAAAGAAAGTGGTTCGCTTTTATTTTAATACAAAGTCGATAACACAGCAGCACCTTTTGACTGTATAAAAGGGTAGAATTCATTGGAAGGGATGATTCTCACACAGACTGCTTTCGCATTGACTTTTCTTTCTTTTCTACATACGATGTAGAACTTTTGTCAACAACCAGCCATCGTACTCTCACAACCCAAAACCCTTCCCCATCACATGTTTACAAGTAGGTGGTAAGCCCATGTAAACTATATCTGCACAGTGTAGCCATTATTCCAAGAGTGAATGGGAACCTAAATATTTTATCTGCAGAAACATATACAGAAGGGAAGAGGAGGTTTCCTTGTTGGTTTGTTTTTTGAGACAGAGTTTCACTCTGTTGCCTGTGCTAGAGAGTCATCAGACTAGCTCACAGCAACCTCAGATTCCTGGGTTCAAATGATTCTCTCATCTCAGCCCCCCGAGTAGCTGGCACTATAGGCACCACCACCACACATGGCTAGTTTTTCTATTTTTAGTAGAGACAGCGTCTCACTCTTGCTCAGGCTGGTCTTAAACACACCTGAGCTCAGGCGATCCACCTGCTTCGGCCTCCCAGAGTGCTAGGATTAAAGGTACGTGTCACTGTGCCTGGTCCGTCTTCCCTTTTTATTTTTTTTTAAAAAGCAATACTTACCTTTTCTCTTTTGGGTTGTGTTATTCTTTCTTTTGAACCCACCAGAAAGTGTTTTCCTACAAAAATCAAGTTTTGTATTTTCTCGCACTGACTTTGAAATGACTAGGAACATGAGTACAAACTGAAGTCCCTCCTCTGGGAATGAGAAGTGACATTTTTTAATGTCGTGCTTGGCTACTTTATGGCTCTTTTGCTGTTTCATGGCCTGTCCCATAAAAACCAACCACTCTTTCTGGTGCAAACACATCCTGACTTGATCTCACGGGTAAAGATCAAGAAAGGGCAAGCACGCTTTCTATCTCTCTCTTTCTCTCCCCCTCTCTCTTCCTCTGTATCTTCACCTCTCTTTATCTCGTTTCTCTGATCTCTTTCTCTCCTCCTCTCCTTCACACATGTTTTTGGCCATCATTGAATCCTCTTAAGTTTACAATTTGGACAGCTCACTGGAACACTGGACCCCCCCTCCCACACCTGGTTTTGTCATTGCATCATACATCCAGCAGGTGGCGAGAAGAGACACTGCTTCTCTCTCTATGCTCTGACAATACTTTACCTGAACCTCATACGGAAACCAGAGAAGCTTTTTTATTGTGTTAAAAACTTGCCACATACATTTATTCATTATAAAATGGAACCATCAAAAAAGAAAACATTGGCTGGCTCGGCACCTGTAGCACAGTGGTTACGGCACCAGCCACATATACCAAGGCTGGCAGGTTCAAACCCAGCCCAGGCCCGCTAAACAACAATGACAAATGCAACAAAAAATAGCCGGGCATTGTGGAAGGCGTCTGTAGTCCCATCTACTTGGGAAGCTGAGGCAAGAGAACCGCTCAAGCCCAGGAGTTTGAGGTTACTGTGAACTGTGACACCACTGCACTCTACCAGGGTGACAGTGAGACTCTGTCTCAAAAAAAAAAAAAAAAAAATGGCTGACAGTATGGAAAATTTATAAATCATAAGAATATATTAATATTGAAAAGATCAACTAAGTACAAGTTGATCTTTACATGAGAAGTGCTTTGGTGGGAGATGATAAATGGCTTTGGAGGAAAGGGGAATTGCCACTTTCTTAGCCAAATGGTTACATGGGGAGGGAATTATGTAAAATGTGACCAATTGATGGATTTAAATATTTGCCTCAATTATTGGGTTTCTGAATCGAACCATTCTCCCTTAAGTAATTAACTCACAGAGACGAGACATTTGTGATTTGTCTTAGAAGCTATAAAGCCAGGTGGAGAGTGGTGGTGTGGTATAATCAGAAACTCACTAGAGGGATGATTCTTTTTTTTTTTTTTTTTTGAGACGGAGCCTCAAGCTATCCCCCCTGGGTAGACTGCTGTAGCATAGCAGCTCACAGCAACCTCCAACTCCTGGGCTCAAGTGAGTCTCCTGCCTCCGCCTCCCAATTAGCTGGGACCACAGGCGCCCGCCACAACGCCCGGCCATTTTTTGGTTGCAACCATCATTGTTGTTTGGGGGGCCCGGGCTGGGGACTCGAACCCGCCACCTTAGGTGTACGTGGCTGGCACCTTAGCCGATTGAGCCACAGGCGCCAAGCCGAGGGATGATTCTTTGACATTTAGTTTGGTGGAGCCAATGGAATTTTGATAATAATTCTTGGTCATTAACTCTTTCATCTGTTGATCCAAACAGATCCCTAAGAGGGACAAATTCCCTATTATTGCTTCCAGAACACAAAGTGCCTTTAGAAACCTGACTGCTGTAACTGATCCCACCTGCAGGAGAGACATCACTAGAAATTATTGACTACATTGTGGGCTGCGTGGCTTAGCCTGAAATGAAAAGATCAATAGACCTGCAGACGAGAATATAGAGCATAAGACTCTGTAGAGAACAGAGATGGGAAAGGAGAACCAGCATGCCACCCACCTGCAGTGAGCGCCTTTCACTGTGACTTCTCAGGGAAGTTAACTCAGAACAGTATACAAGGCCAATCCCTCGCCATTAGGCCGGAAGTAAATATTTTCCCAGATACCATTATGTAAAATCATTCCCACCTCACTGGGAATCAGGGCTATTATCTTTAGTTGCTGGAAGCAACAATGGAAGTAGTTGGTGGGGTTTCAGATTAAAAGTAAGAGGAAAGATTGTCCCTGCAGACCTCTGCTCCACCAAATGCCCTCATACCACCAGGCCACATCCCCACCAGCTTCAAGTTCAGCCCTACCAGTGCTGGTGGTGCCACAGAAACCCAGATAGAGAACTTGGCAAAGTTCTACTCCCTTTTTGATTGTGTGAGAAACAAATAGTACAAGTCTAATACAAATGTTCCTTGGCAAGGTGGGAAAACTGAGTCAATATTGTGGCCTATTTTTCTCCTATGCTACCCTGACTACCACACAGGTCAGTTCCCAACTGCCTGATCTGTGTGTCTCTTAACCTAGAAATAAGTACCACCTGGTTGAGACCAATTAAATAAATACCTTAAGGGCTTTCTTTCTTTCTATTTTTTTTTTTTTGAGACAGAGCCTCAAGCTGTCACCCTGGGTAGAGTGCGGTGGCATCACAGCTCACAGCAGCCTCCAAATCCTGGGCTCAAGGGAGTCTCCTGCCTCCACCTCCCAAATAGCTGGGACCACAGGCGCCCACCACAACGCCGGGCTATTTTTTTTGGTTGCAGCCATCATTTTTGTTTGGCGGGCCTGGGGTGGATTCGAACCCGCCACCTTAGGTGTATGTGGCTGGCGCCAAGCCACTTACATGCTTTCTAACATGATTCTAACCTTCCTGCCTCTAAAGTTAAAAGGAGAAAAATCATTTTGTGTACTATTATGCAGACGACCTGCCCTATATTAACTAAGTGGTAGCAAACAGTAGTTCTACCTTTGTAAGATAGAACCAATGTGTAAAATCAAGAAGATTATGACCGATAAGGAGAAAATAAACACTCACAGTTTATAAAGAGATGATGGTTTCCTTTTGTTCTTACAGGATTGTAAAATAAGATTAAAATCCTAATGCACTCCAAATATTGAGCCACCCTGGCTAGAACTTCCTAGATTTTTAGTTGGAAGGAACTCTTTAAATATTCTCCCCTAGAATTTATATTCAGTGCAAGGGGTCCTTCCATCTACAGCACCCTGGATAACTGGCCTCCCAGATTCTGTATAAATAATCCA
>CAUYQV010153607.1:0-10405 GCA_963574575.1 Galagoides demidoff
CTGTGGTCCCAGCTACTTGGGAGGCGGAGGCAGGAGACTCGCTTGAGCCCAGGAGTTGGAGGTTGCTGTGAGCTGTGATGCCATGGCACTCTACCCAGGGGGATAGCTTGAGGCTCTGTCTCAAAAAAAAAAAAAAAGAAAAATACCAAATGGAAAGCTTACACAGTCTTTATCATTCCTTCTGAATGTCAAGCACCAGTAGCTCTGTTGTGTGCACGCAGCCTTTATCTTCACTGCATCTCGCACACTGTATGCCATGTAAGGAGATGCAGAAAATTGAGTGCAAGCTCTTCCTCTGTCATTTTTGAAACTATCTTTTCAGCTGGGCATGGTGACTCGACACCTGTAATCCTAGTACTCTGGGAGGCCAAGGTGGGAGGATTGCTTGAGCTCAGGAGTTCGAGACCAGCCTGAGCAAGAATGAGACCCTGTCTCTACTAAAGATAGAAAAAACTAGCCATGCATTGTGATGGGCACCTCTAGAGGGGCTCAACAGACTTATGCAGGAGGATCACTTGAGCCTGAGTTTGAGGTTGCTGTGAGCTGTGATGCCAGGGCACTCCACCCAGGGAGACAGAGTGAGACTCTGTCTCAAAACAAACAAACAAAAAACACCCCCCCCCAAACCTATCTTTTCTTTTTCATTTTTTTCCTACATATTGGCATGTTCTCACACAAGCATGCGATTGGTGTTTCCACCCAGAAGAAAGGAAGTAGAAATACTTGGTTCCTGTAGTAATGTTCTTCTGAGAAGCAACACACATGATGTTGTTTTCACCAACGGCTGATGTGGAAAAACTTGTCGACACAGGACGAGTCCCACTGAGACTATTCAGGGTGGTAGACATGGGTATGTGGCCCAGAGGAAGGGCTGTAGCCTTTCCCCATCCTTGTTGTTGCTAGGGCAGGAGAAGACCAGTGGTCAGTAGGACGGTGTAAAGATAGACATGCCTGCCAGTTCGACCTCCGGAGGCCCCTCTAGTGGGTACACTGACCACTCCCTTTCTAATATTTTGTCCATCTTGGGATATTTGGTGAGATCAGAGTCACATCTAGCTGAATCTAACTCAGTATCAGGGAATAAGTGAGCACTCTCTTTGGACTTTATGGACATTTGAAAGGTATGTTGGGTTGGTAACAATTTTTTCTTAAGTGGTATGTGGCTTGGCGCCTGTAGCTCAAGAGGCTAAAGCGCCAGCCACATACACCAGACCTGGCGGGCTCAAATCCAGCCTGGGCCTGCCAAACAACAATGAAAAAATAGCTGGTCATTGTGGCGGGCGCCTGTAGTCCCAGCTACTTGGGAGGCTGAGGCAAGAGAATCACTTAAGCCAGGAATTGGAGGTTGCTGTGAGCTGTGATGCCATGGCACTCTACCTGGGCAACAGCTTGAGGCTCTGTCTCAAAAAAAAAAAAAAAAAGATGATGTGTAAGTCAGGTGCATATGAGCAATAATCATACATTTTGAGAATATAGCTCTAAAACTAGCTGTTTTCTGTGGAAGGAGTTTTTGGGCTCCACCCTGAATCAGTGATGTTTCCAGGATGGACCTGTTTTGATTTTTCCTTTTCTTAGCCAACCAGACAAATCTAAGGCAGATAAAAATTGTTCAGATTAAAACTTCTCCCTAAAGAATTTTTATCTGCCTTAGATTTGTCTGATTAGTTAGGAGTGATTTTGGCACATTATCATGCATGTGTCAAAAATTGATAGCAGAGAAGATTTTGAAGGTGGAAATGAAAAGTAAGCTTACTACTGGAAGGTCAAGATGAAGTGTAGTGGTGAATGGACTCCACTCTGCCAAGTCTGATCAGGTGCATACTCAGCTGCTGCGGCTCCTGGAAGCCCTCTCTGTTACTTCTGGAGGCCTCTTGTCAATCACCCGCTCCTTGCTGATTCCATCTTCTCCTCACGGCTCCCCCCCACATTTTTCAGGCTGCTTTTTAAACACATTCAGTAGCTTCTTTGCTCACTACAGTATGATCTGTAACTCATTCAGAACCAACACGCAGGGAGCAAGTAAAAATACCTTTCAAAGGTTTCTGCTAGCCACAAACTAGGAGAGAATGGTGACGGTCTCCTCCTGGGATCTCTGCCTCCAACCAGAACCTGGGATTTGAGTGATTTTGGTGTACTGTGTACAGTGGGCTGGGAAGAGCAAAGAAAGTGGGAGGAGAAGGTGAGGAAGGGGAGGTCAACACAGGGAGAAGTGTGTGGCTACGTCTGACCCAAAACTTGGTCTAAATGGGGTAGAAGACACATCTTTACATGGTGCAAATGAGGAAAAAGAGAAGATAGGGACCTGCCCTGAGATAGGTTTCCATTTCCTTCTCTTGAAATGTTGATCTTGGAAGTCACAGAGGTTTAAAAAAACAAATAAACAATAACAACAACAAAAAAAAACAGGTGCAGTGGGACACTCAGCTCTAGAATTTGAAAGTGCCCCTCAACTTTCTGTTCTGGTGGATTTCCGCCGCATCTCCTGTTGCTGAAATCAGCTGAAACGGGAACGCTGTTGAATGCTGCCCTCTTCTGGTCAAAAACTCCCTCAATTATTGGACAATGATTTTATCCCTGTACCCATGACAAAAAGAGATGGTGAATGACTGGAGCAACACATACTATCTAACAGAGGGAGGTAAAAATAAAATGGGTGGCCATTGTGTTGTGGTTCTTTTCTTTTTCTTTTTTTTTTTTTATTGAGAAAGAGCCTTACTTTGTCACCCTTGGTAGAGTGCTATGGTGTCACAGCACACAGCAACCTCAAACTCCTGGGCTCAAGAGATTCTCTTGCCTCAGCCTTCCAAGTAGCTGGGACTACAGGTGCCTGCCACAACGCCTGGCTATTTCTTTGTTTTAGCAGGACCAGGCTGGGTTCAAACCTACCAGCCCTGGTACATGTGCCTGGTGCTCCATCCACTGAGCTAGGAGCGCCCTTGATTGTGTTGTAGTTTTGAAGACTTGAATAACTTATTCAGAAAAAATGCATGTTAGTAGCAATTATCTCTGGACGTTGTCTTTTTTTGTTTTGCTTTGTTTTTTGGTGAGAGGGAGTCTTACCTCGCCCTGATTGGAGTGCAGTGGTGTGATCACAGTTCACTGTAACCTCCAACTTCTAGGCTCAAGCCTCAGCCTTCACAGTGGTTGGGTCTACAGGTGCATGCCAACAAACCTGGCTAATTAATGTTTTTTTACTGGAGATGGGGTCTCACTATCACTGCCCAGGTTGATCTTGGACTTCCGAGCTCAAGTGATCCTCCCGTCTTGGCCTCCCAAAGTGCTGGGATTACAGGCAAGAGCCACCACTCCCAGCCTGGACATTACATTGTCTTTATGGAAATTTCACCCAATTTTCTGTATTTTAAAGTCTCCTACAAAATTATACTTTTAGAATTGGCAAAAAGTAATTAGTTGTTGAATTCTGAAGAAAACAAGCAAAATAAAAGCTATTAGCATTTTTATTATTTATATACTTAATATCTATATATAGTTTGGTGAGACAGAGTCTTACTTTGTCTCCCTTGGTAGAGTTGCATCAGCCTCCTGAGTAGCTGAGACTATAGGTGGCCCCCACAAAGCCTGGCTATTTTTAGAGACGGGGGTGGGGGGGTCTCACTCGTCTTCAGGCTGGTTTTGAACCTATGAGCTCAGGCAATCCACCCACCTCGGCCTCCCAGAGTGTTAGGATTATAGGTGTGAGGCACCAAGCCTGGCCCTTACTATGTATATTATTATAGATAGCCAACCAATAATTGAAGTGTGCTCATGGTGACTTATGTTATAGGTGAGGATGCTCAGAACAGAGATTTTAGGAAACTTGCCTGAAGGCCCAGGGTGAATAAGTGGGACAGCTGCTTTAATTTAACACCAATTAAATTTAACCACCAATCTGTCTCCAAAACTTCTGCTCTTTAATCTTCTTCTACTCTGCCTGAATTCTTTCTTTTGGAGGGAAAAGGTGAGAAGCTTTTCTTATTATTTAATGCATAGATAAAATTTATATTATATATATGATGTGAGGCAGAGATCTAATATCCTTCTCGAAAATCAGGACAGTGATTTTTTTTCTTTTTAATGGTAACTTTCGGTGGCTCCTGTGGCCCAAGGAGTAGGGCGCAGGCCCCATATACCCAGGGTGGTGGGTTTGAACCCAGCTCTGGCCAAAAAACTGCAAAAAAAAAAAAAAGTAACTTCAAAATTTATAGAAAGTTGCAAAAACAATACAGTATGGGGAACCCCCTAAACCCTTTACCCAGATTCACCTGATGTTAACATGGTACATCGCCTGCTTTATTATTTATTCTTTCTTTCTCTATGTTGGAAAACAAACCACCACCACACAGGTTTCCATTGTCTTATGTAAGTGTGGTATGTAAAGTTTTCTGATTCACTTAAGAGTAAGTTATATACATCATCATCCTTTGTCCCTAAATATTTCAGTGTGTATATTCTTTTTCATAACCATAGTTATCAACATCACACATTTACATCATTGCAATACTTTCATATCATCTGCCTTCCATATTCTGATTTTGATAGTTAATCTAGTAATATCCTTCTTAGCATTCTCTCCTGCATTCCGTTGTCATCTCTCTTCAGCTTCTTTAATTTGGAACATTTCTGCAGCCGTTGTCTTTGAGATACTGATGTGTTCGAAGCATATATAGCTCTCTTGTGTTGGTTTCCTCCTGATCCAACTGAGATTACTCCTGCTTAGTCAGACTACTGCAGAGCTGATGCTGTGTCTTCCTCAGAGTACAGGAAGTCCCCAAGGTACATACATACAACTTGCACTTATAAACGGGGGCTATTACAGTATCTCCCTGGTTATAAATATCTGACATGTGACTCACACTTACAAATGAAGGCTATTACAGGTAATAGGTAAATATACTTATCCCAGCTTACATACAAATTCAATTTAAGAACAGACCTGGGGACTTCCTGTATTGTGCATGATGTCATTCTGTCCCTTGTAGGTTGCTGTTAAGATGTTGCCCTATTTGTCCATTGGAGAATTGGGTTTTCTCCTTCTCTTTCAGCTAATAAACATAATAAATATCCTTTCCTCCCCCCATTTAGGACCTATTAATTGATTCTTGCTTTATCCAGTCTTCATCTTGACGATTGTAAAATGGATGGTTAGGTGGTAATTTCAATCACTGAATGTGAGTTGGATGGGTAGAATGTATTTTTCTTTTTTTTTTTAAAGCATGACTATAGCCATGAATAAACTGCTTTTCACACTGAAGTGGAATTTAAATTGCTGTCCACATTAGACATACAGCAGTTTTTCCATCTAAGTGTGGGAGATGACATGTTGAAATACTTGTCATAAGTGGTACTTACAGATCATAACAAGTTGTACTGATTTATGGAAAATAAGAATGTTTATGCTTTGAAAGTGTGTGGAATTGACTTTTCTTTCAAAAAGCCCAACTTTGTGTTTTGTTCCTTTATAAGTGCTGCATTCGTTTACTCTAAGCACTTCCTAGTCAAGGCTTCGGCCCTCCAGAGATGCCACATACCTGCTAAGTGTTACTGGCCAAGTCATACCACCGTTTAGGTTTTAGGTTCACAGCAAAATTGAGCAGAAAGTACTGAGATTTTCTGTATGTCTCCACAGCCACGTCTGCATAGCCGCCTCTTCTCATACCCAGCCACCACCAGAGTGGTACATTTGTTACAGTGATGAACCTCCATGACACATCATTGTCATCAACAGTCTCTAGTTTACATTAGGACCCATTCTTGGTGTTGTACATTTAGTGGGTTTGGACAAATGTATAATGGCATGCCATGACAGTATCACACAGTTACTTCACTGCCCTAAAAATCCTGTGTACCTTCTGTTCCTTCTTACCTCTGCCTACCCTCTGATGACCACTGACCTTTTCATTGTCTCCTTAGTTTTTTGCCTTTCTCCAGAATACCCTGTAGTTGGAATCATACAGTGCTTTTTCCAGGTTGGCTTCTTTCACTCAGTGATAGCACTTAGGTTCCCTCTTGTTCTTTCCTGGCTGGATAGCTCATGCATGTTTAGCTCTACTCTATTCCATTGCCTGTGTGTACAGGTTTATCCACTCCTCCACTGAAAGACACCGTGGTTACTTACAAGTTTTAGCAATTAGGAATAAAGCCGCTATAAATACCCACGTGCAGTAAATTTTGTGTGAATGTTAAGTTTTCAGTTCCTTTAGGTGGATACTAAGGAGCATGATAGCTGGGTCCCACGGTTAGGGTATGTGCTCATAAATACCTACAGTGGAAGTTGGCATACATAGATTTTATAGTATTTAACATGGATTTGTAATATTGTAAATATTTCTTCAATATGAAAAGAAAATTGTGCTCATGGAGTAATCAGGTTATATAAACTGAAGGAATTTATGAATTGGGGAAGCATTTTTTCTGTATTTCCAAAGATATATATATATATATTTTTTTTTTTTTTTTTTTTTTTTGAGACAGAGTCTCACTTTGTTGCCCTCAGTAGAGTTCTGTGGCGTCACAGGTCACAGCAACCTCCACCTCGGGCTCAAGCGATCCTCTTGCCTCAGCCTCCCTAGTAGCTGGGACTACAGGCGCCACCACACACCTGTTTTTAGCAATGAGGTCTCACTCTGGCTCAGGCTGGTCTTGAACCCGTGAGCTCAGGTGATCCACCCGCCTCGGCCTCCCAAGTGCTGGGATTACAGGCACGAGCCACCGCGCCCAGCCCCCCCAGTAGTTCTGTATTTCAAATATTTACTACTGTGATCGGTAACTGACCCCGGCGTTTCACAGCCTCACCTGTGTCCATTTATAAGGTTAGTGGGCCTTCCTCTGTAAACTGGGAGGGACCCAGTGTACGCTCCCTGACCTTAGCTCTGGAAAGTAATTTTTTTTGCAGTTTTTGGCCGAGGCTGGGTTTGAACCCGCCACCTCCGGCATATGGGGCCGGCGCTCTACTCCTCTGAGCCACAGGCACCGCCCCGACAGTGATAGTTTCGAAAGGGAAAGTGCTCCATGTTCCAATTCGTGTCCTCGACTTTAAGAACTAAAGCTCTGGTGACTGCTGTGCAGTGCAGGTGGCGTGCGGCTTGGCGGAGGGGTCCTAGCGACGAAGGTCAGGTGCCCTTGGGCCTCCAGGCGCCTGGAGCCCCGTGCCCATGCGCCGCCCCGGCCGCGCTCTGTGACGCGTGCGGCGGCCCCCAGGGGGCGCCCTCGTCAGCAGCGCGAGCGCGCCCTCGCCCCGCCGCAGTCTCGGTCCAGCGATGGGGCAGCCGCGAGGCGCGGGCCGGGGCTCGCAGGCCTGTGTCGGGCTGCCCCTGCCGGCCGGCGGCGCACGCCATGCCCTGGTGGAGCCTTCTTTGCGGTGGGTAGAGGCGGTCCCCGGCACCCGGGGCCGTGGCGGGAGCCAGAGCCCGAGAGCCGCCCACTGCCCTCCGTGGTGGCGGAGATGGGTGGGAGGGTTTCCCGCCTCCTTCCCTGGACGGCGGGTGGGCAGCGTGCGGGAGCCGTCGGGAAGGCCAGGCAGGCCCCACTCGGACGGTGCAGCGTGTGCCCAAACCCGCCACTCTCACAGCCTTCTCACCGGGGATGAGACAAAAAATTCTTTCTTTTCTTTTTTGAGTCGGAGTCTCATTTTGTCGCCCTCGATAGAGTGCTGTAGTGACATAGCTCACAGCAACCTCAAACTCCGGCTCAAGCGATCCTCTTGCCTCAGTTTTTCTATTTTTTAGTAGAGAAGGGTCTCGCTTTGGCTCAGGCTGGTCTCACGCTCCTGAGCTTAGGCAGTCCCACCGCGCCGGCCAGCAACTTCAGACTCTCAGGCTTGAGCGATTCTTTGGGCTCAGCCTCACGAGTAGCTGAGACCACAGGCGCCAGTGACAGTGCCTGGCTATTTTTAGAAACGGGATGTGGAGGTGGGGGGGTGTCTCGTGATTGCTCAGGCCATCCACCCGCCTCGGCCTCCTAAGTGCTGGGATTACAGGCGTGAGCCAGTACGCTGGGCCAATAGAACAGATTTTAACACATCTACAATCCGAGTGAAGCCTGCCAGAGGACATAGCCCAAAGGGGAGGTCTGGGTGGAACCGAGATGGCTGTGGGCCGCAGTCACCTGGTGTGGTGTGTGGAAAGAGAAGTGGAAAAGATCAAGGACTCAAAAAATCACTAAGACTTAGCAGAGGCTGGGAAGTTGTCCTTACTTGGGGGGCCTGGAGATGAGCAAAGTGTGGGATGTGGAACTGGATAGAACAGGCCTTGCTGCTTGGGCTGCGACATGGAGCCTGTGACGCCCCTGGTTGTGGCCCGGGTGGTAGGACTTGTGGGACTGAACAGGAGGAGCTGGGTCGGCTTCCCTGCGAATTCCAAGCTCCTGTTCTGAGCCCGGTGTGAGGCCACGTGGTGATGGCGCGCGGCTGCGTGTGGTGACTGGATACAACCTCCAACGTGCAGGTGCACGAGAGCACGAGATTAAACGGCCTTGGCTGGCCAGGCCAGGTGGTTGAGAAGATCATCCTCTATAGAGGCCTGGAGCCTTCAGGATGTTTCACAGCTTCGTGATGTAAAAGAAGTACACGTTTCGGGAAGCAGGACTTCCCTGTGAGGTCTTTGCAGATTATCCCTGGTGCAGAAGGCAAGTGGAGGTCAAAACCCAAGCTTGGTATGTCCAGGCCAGAAATTTGTTCCGACAACAGTAGTTCTTAGAATTACTTAGGTGAAAAGTGTGGAGTAGTGGGCCAGTTACGATCTTTATCTTCCTAGTTTTGGCTGTAAACGTTTCGGTCCTCCCAGAATTAAACAGAAAAAAAGTGTTTCAATTTGAAACACAGATTTAGGAGCATGAAAGAAAAGTAGTGAGGGAAATGGTGTTTGGTACCTGCATGCTTCCACTTTGTTACCAAAATTACCTCTAAATTTATTGATTCCAGATAGGTTGATGAGTGGTTGTCTTTTTTTTTTTTTTTAATGAGTGTTTTTATCATAGGCTTGCTGGCAGAATATTTAGGTTATATTTGTATTTAATGCTGCTTAAACTGTACTGGAATAGTTTGTTATTGGAGCTGGATTTTTTTTTCTTCTAGTATATTTCCAATGATGATATCCAACTTTTTTTTTTTTTACTCAGAGTGACAAATATGTTTAATATTTAATTGTACCATCAAGTACGGCAGAGTCATTTATTCATTCTTTTGACAATCCAACTTTTAATAAAAGGTTATTTCTCTTGTGTTAGATTAGAAGTGTTTGCAGAAAGTTCCTTTAGGAATATGCTTTTTATAACTGGAATTTTTTAAAGAAACAATTCATGGAAGTGCACTTAATTTAAAGAAATTTTTAGAGTTAACTGTAAGCAAGTTCATTACAGTGTTTCTAATAGGAGCAAATGGGCTCTGCGCCTGTGGCTCAAGTGGCTAAGGTGCCAGCCACATACACCTTAGGTCGTTCCAATCCAGCTCGGCCCGCCAAACAACAATGCCGGCTGCAACCAAAAAATAGCCGGGCGTTGTGGCAGGCACCTGTGGTCCCAGCTACTTGGGAGGCTGAGGCAGGAGACTCACTTGAGCCCAGGAATTGGAGGTTGCTATGAGCTATGATGCCATGGCACTCTACCCAGGGGGATAGCTTGAGGCTCTGTCTCGGAAAAAAAAATAGGAGCAAATGGAAACCTAAAGCATTTTTTCAGAAGATTATACATGCTTTTTAAAAATAATAGTGAATGTAAGATCCAAAAATTTACAAAAATGTCTAGACAATCTAATCACAGATAATGGGAATATTTCTTTCTCTTCAAATATTTGCCTCAGTGTTTAATGAGGGTAGTAATTTGTTTTTATTGTTCATAAAGTCTAGTGTTGGTTACAAATGTGTATTTTGTAATTTTGTTTCAAGGAGAGGAAAATCTGTTAGGAAGTATGCTTCAGATAAAAATAATGGGATTCTTGTTTTTTCTTCAAACCTTCTCTGAAATGTTCACTTCTCAAGGTGGTTTGGTTTGGTTTTGGTTTTTAAGCTACCTTAGTTGCTGGGGTCTGACATAAACATTGACTCATTATCAAAGCTATTACAGAGGTAGGCAGAGTCTCTGACATTGTCACCAAAGCAAAGGCTTTTCCTGAGTCTCCGAAGAATGAGAGGCTTAGTACAGCTACAGATTTTATCCAAAAATCCAGTAATGTTTGAACAGAAAAAGTAATGGGGAGAAAAAAAGAACTCCAGGTTTATGTTCAGCATAGCATAGTAAAAGGCACATCAAGATAGGACTTTGCGGCTCGGTGCCTGTGGCTCAATCGGCTAAGGTGCCAGCCACGTACACCTAAGGTGGCGGGTTCAAATCCCCAGCCCGGGCCTGCCAAACAACAATGATGGCTGCAACCAAAAAATGGCCAGGCGTTGTGGCGGGCGCCTGTGGTCCCAGC
>CAUYQV010153611.1:0-25059 GCA_963574575.1 Galagoides demidoff
GGTCAGTCATCTACCACTGCCCCTGAGTCAGCACATCCTCCCCCCTCAGGCTGCTTTGGGGTCCACACGAGGTAGGTGAGCAGGAAGGTGTTTACACCTGGAGGGGCTTCCTGCCATTGCAATTTTGTCTTTAGAAACATATCTCTCAGATCAGTAGTTCCCAAACCAATCATCTGAACCCCTTGTCCCCCCAAATACTCCTTCACAAAAGAGGTTTGTGTTCCCAGAGATCAGGGAGAAGTCAGCACTCGTCAGACCCGCAGTTCACATTAACATGTCCACCAGTCCCGGAGGTCTTATTTTTCAGAGATCTTTTAAACGCATCGTTGCCTTTGATGCATTTAAATCATTGTCCCCAACTCTGACTCATAGAACTCTCTCTCTCTCTCTCTTCCTCTCTCTCACCTTCATTAAGAGAACCAACATATGTTGAAAACCACTACTTCTAATTAATCACCAAACTCCATATTTAAGAATGCATACCCCTGGGCAGGTTACTACATCTCATATTTTTTATGGATGAATTTACTTAATATATTTTTTCTTTATGGACAGAGTGACTTTAGGCAACATGAAAATTCTGGTTAGTGTAGTAGGGGCGGGGCACATTCAGATAGAGGAGGGAGAGACATCCATGATAAATGTCCCCCTGTTCACCACTTTTCTTTCCTGGCCTTCTGCCAGTCACTCTTTGTATATTAAAAGCAGACTCCGCAGACGTTTGTGCAGTGGCGGCAAGTTGTATGGAGACTTTTCTGAGCCTAAGATTAGTAGCAGAATTTATAGCAGCGCTGGAAATTGCAGCATACAAAACAGGACTGTAAATTATGCCACAGTTGTTAATAAGGAGGAAGATCCTGGCTGTCTAGGATCACCTTGGAGACTCCCGGGGCTGCAGCCTGGTGACCATGCGCAGGATGGGGGTGGGGTGGGGGGGCATGAGTGAGAGCAGACCCCCCCCAGCCCAGTGTGCCCCAAGGCACAGTGTTGCCAGCCTTCTGACGGAGGAACAAATCTGAGCACATTCCCTGGCTTTTGTACCGAGCTGACTAGCTGGGTCTCCTGAGCAGGGGCTGGCTCTTGGCATCATGGCTGAAATTGCTGGCTACAGACACAAGCTTCTCTCGTGGGCTATTGTCTGCCCTTTGTCTGGGAGGCCATTCAAGGCCTAAGGCTATGCTGGATGTATTTAATTGCATTGATGATAGGAAAATAAATCTCTGCCTACAAAAATAGGCAAACTTTCCAAATGGTGACTATATCTAGATTTTAGTTTTGTTTTTAAAAAGAAAGGCTGCTTTGGAAAGCAGGTAAGGGCAGGATCCTATGTCCTTGGAATGCAGGTTTCAGAGTGTGGGCTGGACTCAACAAGCGGGTGGCAGAGAGCTGTGCAAATAGTAAGCCCGGGTGTGAAGAGCAAACACCAAGGCACGGGGCTCACGGAGGGACTACAATACTTAGTGCTGTGTGTATATATATATATATATATATATATATATGTAAGTCCACACAATTTTTAAATAAGTCTTAATTCTGCTCTTTAAAGCAAAACCTCAGGCTAGAGCCATGTAGGAAGTAGCAGAAACCTCATGCTTGGTTGAGATGTTTAATGTACACCTGTCAAGCCTTACCAACTCTTTCTGCTATCCTGGCAAAATTTTGTATTAAAAGAACTCCTTTGAGGGAGCATTAATCAATAATAACTATCTCTTATTGAGCGCTCACCAGCACCACTGGGCTAAGCATACAACACCCCAGTAGGCCCCATCACTGCTGGTTAAGTGAGAAAGCGGAGGTTTAGGGAAATTAAGTAATGGGCTCCCAGGGCCGGGTGGGGCCGAGGGTTTAAAGCAGGCCAACCTAACAGCAAGTGGCTGAAGAGTCAAGTACCCTGTGAGCAGACAGGAGAAAGCCATCCTCCCAGGGTGGAGCTTGCAGTGACTGCCATGCCACAGGATGTCACCATACACGTCATTTCTGTTGGTGGTTGACAATTGAGTTGCTTCCAAACATCCATCAGCGAAGTCAGCCATGCTGGTATAATCTACCCATTTCAGTCAGCTGAGAGCTTACTGTTCTGTAATGATGCATTCTTAGTAAGATAATTCTGCATCCAACCCAATGCCTGACTTTTAAAGCTTATGGCAAGTGGTTTAACACACAACTTACATGACTCTTACTCTTAAATAAAATAGAAATGTTAGTGTATAAATTCTCACAAAAATCCCTTGTCTCAACTGTTTAAAGATCACCCTTTGTTGACCAGCTTTTAAAGTCGAGTTGAATTGCAATTTCTGCCTTTGTTCCCTTTGTGCCTCTTGATAAGCTAGGATAAGTTAAGTGTCCTGGGATCAGCCGCTGTTTAAATTGATAATGATGACCTTAGGCTTGGAATATGATTTTCCTTGTAACTGATTTATTTCAAAGTGTGACTGTCTCCTTTCCAATTTCTTTTCTTTTTTTTGAGACGGAGCCTCAAGCTATCCCCCTGGGTAGAGTGCCATGGCATCACAGCTCATAGCAACCTCCAACTCCTGGGATCAAGCGAGTCTCCTGCCTCCGCCTCCCAAGTAGCTGGGACCACAGGTGCCCGCCACAACGCCCGGCCATCTTTTGGTTGCAGCCATCATTGTTTGGCGGGCCCGGGCTGGGGATTCGAACCCGCCACCTTAGGTGTACGTGGCTGGCGCCCCAGCCAATTGAGCCACAGGCGCCGAGCCTCTTTCACCTATTCTTAATTGCTCTCCCCTGCCTCAAAAAATTTTCTGTTCTATTCAACAGCACTTTACAAGAATATATAATGCACAGACCTTCTGAATTATTGGAGGAGGGGGCCTGGCAAGTAGTTGCATTCTTGCAATTTTTAAAACTGTAGATTAATACTGTCAGTTATATTTTAGTAAGCCAAAGATTTTGTAAAGATGAAGCATAGGCTTCATTTGACAAGAATATTTAAATTATCTGTGTAGATAATTATTTGCCATTTGTAAAGTCCTGGTGGATAGTATAATTCAAGCAGTTTATTTAATAACTGACGAAGCTTTTCAGGGTTGCTGGGGTCACAGATTTAACTGGATAATATAATATCATAAAGAACATATATGAAAAATGCATCAATATATAATGCCTCTCCTCAACATGCTCTGATGTCTCTCCCAGCCCTTTTTGTAAGAACTTATACTAAGTTACGAATGACCTCCAGACTGCCAATTCCAGAATAGACCTCTATTACTTTACTTCGCAGCAGGATTTGACATAGCTGACCATCCTATTTTCTTGAAATCCTCTCTCTTTTTGTGTTCTATCTGAGGCTTGGTTGAAGGCTTTTTTTCCTATCAGGCCATTAAATTTGGGAGCATCTTAGGAGTCTATCATCATCCTCTTTTACATCCCCTAGCAGCAAAATTTAAACTTCTCTCTTCTTTTTAATTCTCACTCAAACCTCTCTTCTGTGCCAGACCCACTACCCACCTGTTGTTTTCAGATATTTCCCTCCCTTAAATTTTCTTCTCCATTCCCTATTTGGCTAATTGCCACCATCAAGCACACAGTTCTCATAGCATAAACACGTGGACTTTCTCTCTACCCCATTCTCCACATGTACTCCAACTACTAAGTCACAACCACCTTTTATCTGAACCCCATGCTGCATTATAACTGATCTCTGCCAACATCCTTTTTGCCAACATTCATGGCAACCAACATGATCTTTTAGAATTGCAAATTTGGTCATATCACTTCTATGATTGTACCTTGCAAAGGCTTCCCAATCCCTTCAGACAACATCTAAATTTACTCATATGGCACATAAATCTTGGCATGATCAAGTCCCTTCCCATTACTTCCTTGTACTTCACTCTTTCTCCTGCTTCCTGCTAGAGGTTGCCCTGATCTTCTTTCAGTTATTAAAATTCACCAAATTCCATTCCGCTTTGATACACATGCTTTTTTCGCTCTCTCAGTAATGCTTTTTCCATCTTTTTCTCCCCAGCTGACTTCTATTCTTCTTTCTCTTTACTTTAAAAGTCACTTCTTCAGAACAGTCTTTCCTGATCTTCTGAACTAGACAAGTTTTCTTTGTTATTCATTTGGATAGCAGCCTGTACTATGTATTTCCATGTTGGTCATTATTTCAATAATTATCTGTCTGTCAATGTCAGTTTCTATGCCAGAAAGTAAGCTCCCTCCCCAGTGCTGGAAACCATGTCCATCTCTTCCTCTGCTGTATCCTTGGCACATAGGACAATTGACACATATAAATGTTTATTAAATGTTTCTGGAGTAAAGGAATAAGTGAATGAGTGATGGTGGCTGTCTCAAAGACAAACTACTTTGAGGGAAGCATCATAAATGTGTATTGTGATTGTTTAGTCTAGAATTTCTGCTATCAGTGTGCCTGATTTGACCTTAATATGAAAGAGATTGTTCCCACCCTCCAAAGATGCTGAGGAAGACTAGGCTTCTCTTGTGAAGAAAGAGAAACCTGAAGCTGAAATATGAAGATAAGAAAACTGAAAGAGGGGCAATGACTAAAGGTGAATTCCGTGACATTTACTAAAAAAGAGCCATTGGGATGCAGTGAAAAGAACTGTGATTTGGGGGTGGGATTAACCCTGGACCTTCTGCTGACTTGCTTTCTGATGTTGGATATGGTTTTTGTCTCTGAAAAGCAACACTACAGAGGAAGATGAAGAAGTGTTCTGAGGTGACCTCTGAGAAAACTGGTGTCTTATGAATCTGTGCATAATATTATAGCTCTGACTCATTCTGATTATGATCTTGTGAGAAAACTTGGTCTTTGTTAAATCACAGGCTAAGTAGGTTGCACAAAGGTGACCTTTCCAATAGCAAGCATCAGGACTGAGTTTGATCATGTACCTGGCAGAGGTATTTCTCCCAAATGTAATTGGTCTGTCCAGTTGCCTTCTGGATGCAACTCTTTGAGAAATAAGAAGACTACCTTCTTATTTATTTTGGTTCTTGAATCCTTAGCGAATTAAAATCAAAAGACCTGTGTGCTCTTGGCTGTGGTCAAATGAGGACATTGTCTTGTATCCTTAAGGTTCAGGGGCTTCTCTCTTGAAAAGGTCATAGCCTGGAAGTATCAGCTGAGTTGCTCTTGGTCTTAAGGTGAATCAGAGAGACAGCTCCTTCTCATTCTGTTGAATATTATTTAAAAGATTCTTTCCTTATCAGTTGTAACATAAAGTCTACTATGCACTTAGCACTATTAGGTGTTGTGGAAGATGGTGTGGGATAGTAGGAGAAGCAATGGGCTAGAAGTTAGGAGACTAGAGTCCCAGACACAAGTCATCATCTTCTCTTTCTGTATCTTAGTTTGTCTAATGGGTAGGTAAGTCTAGGTGTATAATGAGTCCCTTCTATCTTGATAAGAATTCATGTTCCTTTTTTGTTTGTTTGTTTGTTTCTTTTTAGAGTGCACAGTGCTGTAGCATCACAGCTCATAGCAAACTCCGGCTCTTGGGCTTAGATAATTCTCATACCTCAGCCTCCCAAGTAGCTGGGACCACAGGCGCCCACCACAACACCTGGCTATTTTGTTGTTGTTGCAGTTTGGCCAGGGCTGGGTTTGAACCTGCCACCCTTGGTAAATGGGGCCGGTGCCCTACTCACTGAGCCACAGGGGCCACCATTTGTTCCTTATTTTGGAGGCCTTTGAGTATACTCAAGGAGAAAAGAAATCCTAAAATTCCAAGAAATCATTAGAAAAAATAAAGGGTTATATTATTTGATTCTGACCATGGACTTTTAAGTTATAAAAATAAGTGCCCCAAGGTATTGAAGAAGGAACAGGTCAAGATAGATGAGAGAGTCTCATAAAGGTTTCTAGGAGGGCGATGGTGGCAGAGTATTTTTGTGCCTATATGTCTCACAGTATGAGTGCTACATAGTCAAGTTTGGAGAGGCTCCATGCACTCAGATTTGGGACCCTGGAAAAGACATAAATGCAAGTCCAGACTGAGGGGCCCTACTGGAGCACTTTCTCTCTGTATTTGACCTTGGTTGAACACTTACTAAAAGCAGGGACACCGTATGTAGCCGCTCTGCATGAAGAAATTCTGTGCTTGTTAATCTTCTTAAACATTAATTATTTTAAAGCCAAATATGTTTCTCATGAACAATAATCCCCCTTTTCCTTTGCTAAGTTTTTAAAGAAGAAATATGCAAATTCTAATAAAAATTGACAGGTAGAAATGGGCTTTGGACAAGGTTCTAAGGCAAGAGCATTGTGAACATTATGTACATGCCAATCAATATTATGCAGCCCATTGGTTTATTCCAGGGAAGCAAAGGGTACTTGGAACGTCCAGTGTTGCTGCATAGTTACTGACATTGAAGAAATCCATCTTTTGTTCACAAATCACATTCTGACATGGCCCTCAAATTCTGCTTCTAAATGGCAAATTCTGACAAAAATAGCGCATCTCCTTTTAGGCCAAATCTTAAATGTCACTTCTTCAGGAAGGCCTTTCTTGATCTTGCCTGTTGAAATTAGGTGCCCCCAAGATGATGTCTCAAAGAATCCAGTTCTTTTCTTTCTTGTAATAAAAAAATTATCACAGCTTATAATTATATTTATTTGTGTGTTTATTTAATATCTGTCTGCCCCACTAGACTTTAAGTACTATGAAGGTAACAATGGCAATTATTCTGTCCAGAGGTCTGTGCCCCCTGTGCCTGGCACAGTGAACAGCTAATAGCAGATGCTTCCTGTGGGTTTATTGAATGTTTGCATGAAGTATTGTCATTAGGCAAAAATGGGGTCTTGGTAAAATTGTCATATTTTTAAAACTTTGTAGCATATGACTAGTGTTTCAGGTTTTTCAAAATGCATTAGATTGCATCTAATGTTTGATTCCTCTATATATATATATATATATATATATTTATATTTATATCTTACTGTATCTCTTCAAAACAACAAATTATTTTCCAGTGGGTTAAGAAATAGATGCTGAGAGAGGCGGCATAGTGTAGTGATTAAGTTCTTGGATTCTGGAGCCAGACTATCAGGGTCTAAATCCCCACTCTACAAATTATTAGTTGTGGGATTATGGGAAGATTATGTAACTTCTAGGTACCTCAGTTTCTCAATTGTAAAACAGTCATAATAAAGTACTATGAAGTAGTCACGCAAATTAAATAAGTGAAAAAATACATACAGTGCTAAGAACATAGGAATCATTATATTAATTTTGCTATCAATATTAATATTATTATTCCCCAAGGTAACATAATTATTTAGTTGATTTAGAAGTGCTACAAATCTGTCTGATTTCACAACAAACCATACAGTCTCCTTGATGTGAAAATATCTACAAGTAGCACATAAAGAATTTGGACCCACGTGGATAATGGATCTTGCCTAGGAATCCTGCTAAAAACAGGCAGAGGTAGAAAACCAGCTCAGACTTTCCAGAACTTTTTCTATTCTAGCACCAGTTGTCTGTCTAGTTGCCTTCTGGATGCAACTCTGTAGGTTTCCCTGGGATTGCCTTCCTCCTACTCTAACAATGGTTTCCCACAAAGCCATGACTGGAATAGATGGGAGCTGGAGATACAGGGCAGTGTCAGCCACAGGGCCAGTGGGCCAACCAGGACGCTCTGAGTCTTCCATCCCTCGCTTGGCTGACAACAGGAAAGTGAACCAAGAATCCAGTCACTACTTTTTCAGCATCCTGATCCATACATGGTTCCTGCCAATAAACTCTGGGGCCGCCAGTAGCCTGAATGCTATTAATCCACACTTGACCTATGATTCTCCACTGAGCTGGTAAGCATTTTGTTACTGACTGATGAAAAAAAGTTGATCACATTTTTATTTGTTTAAAAATTGAACAAAAAGAATTTTTACTTCACTAATAAATGTCTTCTTTATTACTTTCTATTTGCTGGGCTTATAGAAAAGTATTTTATGTATATGTGTCATTTAATTCTCACACGGCCATACAAAGTAGACCCTATTATTAACCCATTTCTATAGATAAGGTACTAAAGCTTTCAGGCTGACTTAGCCAAAGTCGTAGCTTATTGGAGATCTAAGTC
This sequence comes from Galagoides demidoff, assembly GCA_963574575.1. Taxonomy (NCBI): domain Eukaryota; kingdom Metazoa; phylum Chordata; class Mammalia; order Primates; family Galagidae; genus Galagoides; species Galagoides demidoff. The sequence goes on from CAUYQV010153611.1 coordinate 8,068, forward strand.
ATCATTCTCATCTTTTTTGTCCAGTAGTTAACAAATAAAAATACACAGATTGTCCCTAGGAAGCCTTATTACTGGTGATTTTTTTCTTAATTGAGGAATAATGTACATACAAAAAGAACACAAAGTACACTGATCTTAAAATTATAGTTTGATAGTTTTTATTCTGACTTCTATCATCTGAGGCAGCACTTTCTAGGTGTTTCTGGTTCTCTGCCTATGCTACTACCCTCAGGGCACAGTGATCTCACCTCTCTTCTCCATCTGTCTAAAGTCTGCACACATTTCACCGCCCCCCTCAACCTTCCTTTCCCTGAAACATCCTCTGACTTGCACTACTGGTCAGCTCTGTGGGCACCTCAAAATAATAATAATAAATACCATGACTCATGCCACTTTCTCTCCCAAAAGACTGTGTCTAATGCACACCTGCTGATGCGTTCATGCTGGGGTTTGAATACCTTGGCTCCTCTCTACAGAGTATGAACAGTTTTTTGACAGGATCCTTTCTTGTCACCTCACATTTTGGGCAGGATACTCAAGTTCCTGCTCCTTATGCAAGTAATCAGCTATGTGACCTTCTATAAGTCTCTAAGATTGAAGTTTCAAGGCTCAATTCCCTTGTCTATAAAATGAGGGTATCAGACTAAACAATGATAGGAATAGAAGCTAACAGACTGAGCTAAATTCTTGCTGTGCATCCCCCTCCTTCTAATATTTATAATTGTCTTATAATGTAGGTGTTAATATGGCCATTTTACAATTGGGGAAACAAAAAGAAGGTGGTTCACCTAAGGTGCCAATACATGACAAAACTAGGACCCTAAACAGGGTCTAGCTCAGTCTATAAGGGCTGTGCTCTTAGCTGCTGTACTGTATACATGGCCATGGTCACTATGACCCCTTCCTGCTCTCATGAACTAGTTCATAAAACATGGCTCTAGTTATTTTTGGAGAACCAGAGAAAAGCACAACAAATGAATAGCAAGGTAAGAAGAGGGACCATGGGATCTAATGAGCAAGATGGGCCAGAGTGACATTCTCCCTGAGAAAATAGTTCCAAGCCCCTCAGAATTGATGCTGGAGGGGAAGGGAGAGAACACATTTGCTTGAGTGGGGAGAATGAGAGAAGGTGCTGTCATATTTCAATCTTATTCCCATATGATCTAGGACACCCAGTCATGATTTTTATTCAGTAAGGCTTCTAATTGTACAAAATTTTGATGGGGTATAAAAATTAAGGAGAGTGAGACTCTGCTCCTCAAAGACTCAGACTCTGGTGGGGAGATTGAAAAATACAAGGAACACTCTAATATGAGGCTTGCACCATATAAATACATATAAATGAAGAAGAAGAGAAGCAGGGGAAGAGAGACAAGGCACGGTGCCTTGTGGGAGAATGAAGTCTAGGCAGGAGGTGCAAAGGCAAGTAAGATTTAGGCCGAAAGTGATTGTGCAGAAATGGTGAGCCCAGTGGTTCAAAATGAGTGAGAGAGGGCACAACAATCAGAAAGAATGAGTGTTTCTCTCATGGGCTCAGGAGTTGTGGACTCCAAGCTCATGGTATTCTTTATATACGGGTATCCTGGGGCCAGTCTGTGTTCTGAGATAGGAAGAGCTAAGGCCAGGCTGATACTCAAGGCTTCTTGACTTGATTGGGCTCTAACACAAGGGATTTCATGACTGCACATGCCCAGAGCCAGTGATCACTTATTTTCTCCTCCTGGAATAGCATTTCCGTGGCCAAATTTATTTGCAAAAACCCCTTTACCACCATTTACCATTACAGACCATTCTCAGGTTTCTTGTTCATTTCCTTTTGATGATTATTATCTCAAAACCATCTTTGTAATGATGTTCTCTTTCATCCGTCTATAGCACGAAAAATGCTGATGTTTGAATTTATATGCTTGTTTATTATTATTATTAACACCATTTTTTGACTAGGGAACTAGAAAATTACATTTTAAGACCACTCTAAAACCTTCCGAACATTTCAAACCGACTTTAAACCATTTCAAAACAAATTTTTTCCATCAGCCTAAAAGCAATTCATTTCTCTGTGTCATTTCAACCTTCCTCCCACACCATGTGGCTAGAAAGCCCAACCTTTGGCTTCTTTTTCTCAAAATAGAGACGTGTGGCTGCTTCTCCCTGCTTCATTTTGCAAGTCCAGTAAAGCTGACTCAAACTACATTTTAAAATCACAGCTGACTTTTTTCTGGCTCCCACCCAATCAGGTAATTTCAAAGAGTAAAATTATGATCAAGAATCAAATTTATATTGAGCAACAAGAGAAATGAGGGGGGAAGAGCCAAAAAAGCCAGAACCACAGAAATTTTTAAATGAGTCATTCTTCTAGTTTGCAGAATTAGCATTAAAATTAAAGTTTAGGCAGCTTTGGTCCTACCTGTTGTCACCTCTCTGAACATGTATAAATGTTCAACTGCAGATTGGATAACCCTCTTGGCTGCCTGGGTTGGTCTTTTTTTAAAAATCATAGTATCTTAGAACAAAGGTTCCTCACGTTTTGCACATCAGAATTTTTTTGGAGCGGGGATGTTGAGAAAATATAGATTCAGAGTCAGTAGGCCTAGAAGTGGGGCCCAGGAGTCCGTGTCTCCAAAAAGTTGTCACTTTTATTCTGATGTGTGACCATGACTGCAAGCCACTTCTCTCAGCCTTACCTTACCTCTAACAAGAGAACTTTTTATCTCAAGTTAGAGTTGCAATTTATATCTGAAGCTGAGTATTACCACCTACCAGAGACCATTCTGTGTTCATTTTTCTTTTGTTTTAATAACTTCTTCAATATTCCCTTTCCTTATAGTTTTGATAAAATTTCTGAAATCACACCTGCTAATAAAGCACATTTTATATCAATGTGCCTCTTTCAAGAGCACAAACTCGCCATTGATGTGGCCTTTAGAAATTACCAGTTTTTGGATTTAGCTATAATTTTCCCCTTATTCTTCAGAGGAAGGGAAGTAGTGGGAGTTTTCTATACAAACAGATTAATAGTAAGTCTTTTTCTAAGAACTATGGGTGTTCTGAGAAGGCCATATCTTCAAACATTTTAAAAAGTGCTTCATTTTTTGTTCATGAATAAAATCTGTAATTCTCCCCATGATACCCCAAGCATTTATCTTTACATCATTAGCCATAGACTGGCCCCTGAGTCCCAGAGCCAAACCTTTGCTGCTCAATCTTGCTTGTCTTCTAGGTAAGAGCTCCTCTCTTCTATCTCAGATTGCCTCCTCTGGATACCATGAGCTCCTGGAATATATATTCAGCTTAACATTCAAGGATGGCAAGAAGAAGAAACTCCATCTGACATCTGTTCTCCAGCCAAGAGGCTAGCGAGTGGCTCTGGCAGGGGAAGCGAGTCTGAGAATGCCCAGCTTTGCAAAGACTTACACTTGCCTGTCCTCCGCAATGAAGGTGGTTCAGCTTGTCTGATGGGAACCTTGCTGTCACTCGTGAAACTACAAGGAATCATCCTTTCTTGGATGCCATTCTCATTTCCCGTCATGAGTTCCACCCTAGTTGCTTGTGCTCCAGAAAGTGCACTCCTAGGATAGAGCAGGGAGTGGCAGTGGGGGGAGTAAAGGGAGAGGCTTATGTGTGATTAGATGGTAAAGTAGCAAATGTGATTTTAAATGATCTCATGGGAAATGCTGAAACCTGAGGAAGCAAAAAGGCTGCACTTAGATAACGATGCCTCCAACATCCACGAAAGACTCCCAGCCTGGACGAGGCTGCCTTGACAGTGGGACAGGTTGTTTCCTACCATTGACCCAAGAGATCAGTGCTGCATCCATTCATACAGTGCCTTCCTTGTCTCTAGGTCAAAAAACACTCAGTACTTTTTGAAATATTTTTGTTCCCTTGCCTCAACTGAAACCCCTGATTTTATTTATTTATTTATTTGTCTGCATCTTGAAAGTTTCATTTAAAAGGAATTTGGACTAATTTTCATATTCTTCATGCAGACTCCATAGTAGACTAGATCTGATAAAACAATAGTTTAAAATGAAATTACAAAGAAAAACTAAAGAAAAGTTGATATGGGAGTCCCAGCCGAAGCCAACTCCCGGGGGCTGCTTGATTTACTTTGGGCCGGAATGGGCGTTGTCCCTCAAAGCTGGTTTATGAGGCAAAAAATTAAATAGAGAGAGAAGTAAAACAGCTGTATTATTCAAAACCAACCAATTCAAACAAAAATCCGCTTCTTTGGGTCAGGGTTCCATCCTCATGAAGACTTGGACACTTTAAGGACTACAACTAGCAAAGGGGAAAACTACAGGAGCCAACGCCCCAACTCAGCAGAAAGGGTAGAGGTCAAAAGGTGTGGGCCCCAGAACAGCTCCATGGAGGGGCTTCCCCTACGCCAAGCAGCCTCTGTAAGGTGTTCTGCTGGTGATTTATCCAGGCAATGGCATCTGCATCTGAACTGCCTCAAAAGATTGAAAGATGATGATTCTGAAATAGTTCTGGAATTTGCTGCCAAGTAATTGGGGTGAAAATGAAGCAAGACAACTCTGAGTAGATAAGTGAGGAATTGGAGTAGGTAAGGATTTACTATGTTATTCTTTCCACTTTGGTATATATTTGAACTTTTCTGTAGCAAAAGATTTTATAATAACATGTGATGCTCCTGCAAGGGCTGCTACATGAAAAGCAAATTATCTCACTCTATTGAGCCTAATTTTATGAAACAATTCTATCAATACGCAGAAAATATTTTATGGGAGGAAAGACATTCCAAGTTTGAGTGTATGCAATAGAATTATAAATAATTCTACTTTTCTCTTTTTTTTTTTGCTTCACTTCTCTCTATATTAAATTTTTTTCTCCAATAAATTTAGTAATTTAAGACAGTATTTAAAGAGCAAAGTTTGGTCTCTATCTCAGGATCTCAGCTCTCTTGATCTGGTAAGTAAAAAGGAGAAACTGCCAGGAGTGTCTCTGGGAGAAGGGAATCCTTTCATCTAGAGCTTGTTCTCTGAGCACCCTTAGGCTTACATTAAGACCTGTCATCCTCCCTTGAAGGAATCTGCATAGCCAGAAAAAGGCTGCTCTCTGCTTTTAGAAACCACCTTTCCCGCTTGTTCTCTCTTCTCCTCCTAGGCTAGAACTAGGGCTTCAGAGTTCTCAGAGGCAGCATTGTTAGGGGAAATAGGGTCAGTTCTGCCCCTGGTAAGCTTTGTCATTTCTCTGGGTCTCATTTTCTCTACCTGTGAAATGAAAAAGTCAAGCCCTCTTAGCTACTTTCTGGTTCTATATAGCTCTGTTTGAACTCAGAAATGTCATAAAATTCATTAGCCATCTCTTTCTTTGCAGATAGATGTTCAGAGGTCTCACCACATTAGTGGGATGGTGTGATCTTTTCCCTCCTGTAACTAATTACCACATTCAGGGTTCATCTCAATATACTTGCAGATTGATGTTTTGGGAGAAGCTGCCAATTTTTTAATGTGGCTGTTTTTATGGTGGTTCCATTTAGTTAGAAACACTTTTGCTCTTTTGTATGTAAGGTCTGTGCCAAACGCCTTCACCATCTGAGGGGGAGGGGAAGTCAAAGGCCCAGAGAGTGAAGGTGTGTGGGGAAAGTCGCCTACAGGAACTCCATTTCAACCCCCAAACTCCTCCCTCACTCTTGGACCAGGTAGGAATGCTGGTTGGAGTCATGGGGCGCAGTTGGAAGACAGAAAAGAGTAATTCCAGGGAACTTTATATGTCTCAGAGGAGAAAAATCTAGTTCTGTGCCAGCTTCTCATTCAAAAATATGTTGCTGGAATATTATTCATCCATAAAAATAGAGTGCTGATACGTGCTAAAATACAGACAAACCTTAAAAACATTATATTAAGTAGAAGAAACCGAACACCAAGGCCACATGTGGTATAATTTTATTCATATGAAATGTCCAAAGGAGATAAATCACTGGAGACAGAAAATGGGTTAAGAGGACGGGAGGAAAAGAACATAGTTTCTTATTTGGGTGATAAGAATGTCTGAAATTGGATTGTGGTGACAGTTGCACAATGTTGTGAATACGTGAAAAACCACTGAATTGTACACTGTAAAGGGGGGAATTTTATCATATATGAATTATATTTTAATTACAAAAAAATAGTTAGCAGTGTTAAACTGTATATATAAGTATACATTTCTAAAAAAGGAAGAAAAGGAAAGAAGAGAACGAAGAGGAAGAGGAAAGGGGGGAGGAAGGAGAAGGAGAAGAAATAACAGGAGGTGAAGAAGGAAGAGGAGAAAGAGAAGGAAGGGGGGAGGAGATGGAGGAGGAGGAGAAGGAGAAAACATACATAAAATCTGATGCTTTCTAAGCAAAGCTTATACCTGAGTTCATAGTAATGTACCCATTTTAGTTTCCTGATTTTGTCAATGTACGATGATTATGGAAGATATTATTGTTGGGGAAAGCTGGGTGAAGAGTACATGGAAACTGTATTATTTTTGCCACCTTTTAAGAGTCTCAAATGATTTCAAAATAAAATATTATGTATTTTAAAAAGTGTTAGGCACATTGAATCTCATAATGGCATAAATGGGATCAAAATAATTTATGATCTAGGTACAAATGACTTAATAAATAATAATAATAAGTGTTAAGGCAAACCTGATAGCATGTGGTAGTGTGGTGGCATGGAGGGAGAGGAGGTGAGCTCTGGATTCACTCAAGCCCATCACAAGTGGCCTAACCGCTTTTTGTGATGAATTCAAATACTTAGGGTTCCGTCCCCTAGGTTCCCAGGCTTCCTGTTTTGTTAAATGTCATAGGCAGCCCTAATCAGACCTCCTTCCTCAATGACCCACTGTTGTTGGGATATAAAGTCTTAAATAATGCATCTCTTTAATCTTAAATAATGCTTTTCTTTAGGTTAAAAGAAAAAAGAGGAAAGGAGATGGGCATTTAACATTCTGGTGATATCTGGCCTGGTATTTGGGGCTAGTGAAACTGCTGGAGGCAAAGAGATCCATTTCTTTTTGGGGGTGTGTGTGTCAAATGATGCTTTATGGAAACATTTTCCCTTGTACTTTTTAACTAGATGGGCATTCCACAGCACCACTGTTGATGTCATCTGTGACATGAGGGTGGTGGCCATCAACATTGCAGTCCACTGACTGGGCCTTCCCCAGGAAGGAAATCCATTTCTTAAGAGCCCAGCTTCCTATTGCTAAGATGGGGGAGCCTAAAGCTGAGTGATGAGATTGGCTATTTTGGCTGTGATGGTGAAGATTATGCTAATAGATTTTTTTCAGTGTGTTACCAGCTACTCACTCCTCTCACCAAACTCCAGTTAAAGGGAGAAATGGGCTAAATCTTGAATTCTTGTCCAGAGGGAGAAAGTGAAAGAGGAGAGGGAAATGGCATTTCCAAATAAGGAAGAAGCTTTGATGTCCAGCTCTGAGACACCTAAATTCTGAGAGACTTCCTTTTTTTCACTGTGGATTCACAAATCTCTCAGCTGATCTCTACCATTGATATTAAGCATAATTGATCACATTTTCCATGCAGAAATATTCCCTTCCCTTGCTTTTATTGTCAGAAAATCCAATTTTTGGTCTCTTTTGCTGGCTCCCCATCCTTAACTAACTAATCATGGAATTCCTTGATTCTGTGCTAGGCCCTCTGTCTGGTTTCTTCTTTCATGCCCACTTCTTAGGTTACCTCCTATTTGGCACCTGAAATTTTAACTTCGATACAAATCTGTTCCCTGCATTGGAGACTCACAGAGGCACTTATATAGTGGAGTCCCACATGTCCATTTATGAGTACCTCATAACAATTTCAGATTAAGAATGTTTAAAACTGAGCTGGTCATTCTGTTCCCATGTCCCATCCCAAAATGGTCCTCCTCCAGTGATCCCAGCCAATAGTGTCACTGTCTACCTGGACACTCAAGCCAGAAACCTGTGGATTATCTAAGAGTCACTTCTATCCTTCACTCCCACATTAATTCTCCACCAACTCCTTTAACCTGAATTCCTGGAAACCCCTTGTTTCTTTTGGCTTCTCTCCATCTCCATGGCCTCCACCATGACACAGTCACCAACTTCTCTCATAGATGACTTCAGTGGCCTTCTAACAAGTATCCCCACTGCTACTCCCCCACTCTCCACTACATTCTTCATGCAGCTGGAATGTTTTTTATGAAAAGAGATATCTGATCAGAGGATATTTTTGCCCATTGCTGTTATAATAAAGTCCCCAATTCCAGAAGTAATATATGAGCTTTCCATAATCTCTTAGCTTTATTTAGAAGTTTCCCCCAGTCTCTTCCCTACTTTCATGCCCAGTGATATTGGAATAATCTTGTGTACTGGAATATGCCATATTCTTCCAAATAGGAACTTTTGGAAATGTTGTGGGGGTTTTGGTTTGTTTACTCATATTTCATTTCTTCCCTTCCCCTTCACTAACTAATTTCCAGCCTTCCTTCACTCCTTGGACTGAACATCACTGCCTTGAGAACATGTTCCCTGACCCACCAAACCAAGGGGGATCCCCTGTTACACTCTTATATGAATTCATTTATTCACTCACTAAATGTGTATTTGTTGAGTCCCAGCTATGGGCCAGGAGCTCCCAGTCCAATGAGGAGACAAATGCTGAACAAATAATTCTGAGACTGGTCATAGTAGGGTGTCTTATGATGACATTTCCCAGAATAATGCAGATTTGGACAGATAGCAGTCAGAAATTGGCTCTCACCCTTGGCAGATGGTGCACGCTGGTCACTTACCAGGCTCATGATAATGCAGCACACATTCTCCATGACTACATTTTTGTGCCCCACTTAGGGCATCATGCCAGGGTTGCAATTTTACTACCAATTGCTATAGGGGCTTTGGAAAGGATAAAGGGAACGAAATGCTTATGTTACTGTGGATAGAAAGCACTTCTTTAAGCCACTTGTTGAATGCCTGTCTTCTCTCCTATGTGGTTGTTTAAGTAGTCCTTAATAAAGTCTGCTATGTATCTATACTGAGTGCTGAGAATGAAAAGATGAAGTTCTGCTTATATCCTAGAAGGGAAGAGAGAAAATAAACAGCTAGATAAATTAACAAGTACATTTTAAAAAATAATTATTTTTCAGAAAGCAACATGTTTTGCAAAGCTTTTCTTCTGTTCCAAAAAACCAAAGAATTGCATGAAGCAGATTACTGTTCTCTCCCCTTTGACTCTCTTTTCTCCATGCTACCTCCCAGGAGCCTTTCTGCATCCATTGAAGACACCATTAAAGTCTTCTTCCTCAGTAAGTTACAGTATTCCTTCAGTGTTTCTTAGGGGCATGTTTAAGAAGTTTTTTTTTTTTTTTTGTACTCCTTAAGAAAGTGAAGTCTATTTTTGCATGCTTCCCAGCACATAGTAGGTCAACACTCAACTCTTCTGTGAGACTGGAAGTTCCTCCAGAGCAGGTCTCATGACTTATTTACCAGGTCTGGCTAGGTAGAGAGGTACTAAGCTAAGATTTGTCAAAATAATAAAGGAATTTCTCCTCTATTCAATATTCCATCAGCATTTGGCTTATATGCATTAACCTAATTCTTTTGAATACAGATTATATTTTCAACCTGGATAGTAATAATCTTTTACACATACAAGGGCTTTGTAGTTTACACTTTAAATTTGAATAATGATACCTGGTGACTATCTAGTAGATGAAATGGTCCCTATTTTATATGTGGGGAAACTGGGCTTAGAGAGACTGAAAGGCTTAACCAATGACATCCAGCTGTGACATATTAGAACAAAGATGAGCCCTCAAGGTCTCCTGGTCCAAGGTTCCTGACACTAATATTTCTTAGATGTGACTTTCACCTTTTTTGGTTACTTCCCCTTGGGTACGTCAACTTCCTTCAGGGAGTAACCAAGCCGGGAGAAGGTGGCAGTGGTCAACAAGGTAGAAGGGAGAGATCATGGCCAATTTCTTGGTTCCTCTGTTTTCCCTGCTCCTCCAAGCCCCTTGACCCATCTCTGTGCTCATCATGTGCCCTGGACATGGGGCTGAGAGGTTGAGGAGGAGCTGATGGAGCCTGGCCTCCCTGTCAGAATGCCAAACACCAGGAAAAGATGAGCAGCTTGGTTTCTATGGCAACTGCCCACTGTTTCCTGCAGCTGCAGCCCCTTTTGGGCCCCTTCAGTGGGGGCGGTGGGTGCCCTGTTAGGCTCCAGGGCAATATAGGCAGGAGGGAGTTCAGGCCCAAGGCAGGCTGCTCACTCTGAGTTGGAGATTCGCCTGACATGGTTCCCATGGGGACGGCTGTGGGCATGTACTGCCTGTGGTCAGATGCCCAAATCAAAAATCAAAATTGCCCTGCAGTTCAGGCAGCTTCTCTTGGGCTCACAGCCTTTGGAAGAAAAACTGAGTTTTGAGTGTCATAGTGCCTCACATCTCTCCCCTCCCCCCAACCAAAGGTGGATTTAGGAACTTGAGTCTATGGGCTTTCTGTATCAGATATTGGGCATTCCACTGTCCCAGGGCCAGGGGCACCAAGATGACTGAGGCATAGTCACCAATCATAAGGAGGATAAGGAACACTCAGCACCCATAGCACAATGGTTACAGCGTCAGCCACATACACCAAGGGTGGCAGGTTCAAACCCAGCCCAGGACAGCTAAACAACAATGGCAACTGCAACCAAAAATAGCTGGGCATTGTGGTAGGAGCCTATAGTCCCAGCTACTTGGGAGGCTGAGGCAAGAGAATCGCAGAAGCCCAAGAGTTTGAGGTTGCTGTGAGCTGTGACAAAACAGCACTTTACCAGGGGCGACAACTTGAGACTCTGTTTCAAAAAAAAAAAAAGGGTGAGGAAGAAAGGCCATTAAGCTGGTAATTACAGCTCAGGACAGCCCAGCAAAAGTCAAACTCAGAGCAAGAAACAGGGGAGAGATTCATCAACTCTGGGAAGGTTTTAGAGTTAGAGAGAGAGATATTTCAGGCAGAGAAGCTTCTACAAAACATGAGATGAAAGAACATGCTCTGTGAAGTCACAAAGTTTGGGGTGGAGTGGAAAAGGAAGAAGACCCCCCCAGCCTGGGGGATGGGCAGGAGCCCCAAACTGCAGAAGATTGCAGAGCTGGGGGTGTATCCCATAAGAAAGGAAGGTCATTCTGTATAGGAAAGGCAGCAGCATGGCTGGATTCTTAAGTTAGAATCCAGGGACACTGTGAGAGAACTAATTTAAGGAGGAGAAGGCATAGCTGCAAAGGGGGACTCTCCTGAGGCCCTCCTTGACCTTGAATGGCTATTGTTCTGGGGGAAGATAGAATAGCATACTTGTCTGGGAAACCTGGGGGTCTGCAGGCAACTGATTCATTGAAGTACCTCCCACCCTAAGCTCCTGAGACAGAAAAGTTGCTGGGATGAAAGAGGAGTACTCTGCCTGAGGTTCACAGAATCATCTGGGAGGAAATAGATTGATATCTTAACTTTTCCCCCAGGGTGTTCCAAATTATGGGGACATGGATGGATTAGGTTTCATGAACCACTGGCATCCTTGATCTTTGTGTTGAGAGGGTGGCAGGAGGGAAGACATACACCCTTACAGCGAACAGGAAGGAGTTAAATTAATTCGAATACTTAAAGAGACATAATTTTGTTTTGTACCCCTAGCTCCTAGTTACAAAAGGATTGGATGGGGGTGGTGCTGGTGAGAAAGATGCACAATTGCTCATAGTATCCTTGAAATGGATTCACATTCGTTTAAATGACAATTGTTTTAGAGTCACAATTCATAGCTGTTTTCATAATTGCAAAGCAAGAGGGAAAAAAAATGGGTAGAAGAAAGAATGCCCAAATCAGTAATGGCAGTGAAATCTGAAGGCACGGCGGGGGGTGGGTCGGGTGGGGGGGGGTTGTTTGTTTTCTTTTCTTTTCTTTTCTTTTTTTTTTTTTTTAGACAATAGCATTTCATTTTATGAAAAGCTGTTCAAAGAAAAATACCTTACCTTATGTGGTTTCAGTGCAAGCTGGATGGAGAGGTTTTTATAAGAAGAAAAAACATTTGGGATCTGAAACCTCTTAGCCCTCAGCTGAAGGAAAAGCTCAGAGATGGGCTGGAAGAAGCAGAATGTGCTCTAAGAGCTATGCCATGCCCAGGAGAATCAAGAGCTCGGAATACAACTTAATCTAAATGGACAGAGGAAATACGGAATGGATGTTAATGGATATTTCAATCCAAGATGAAATTTGAGTCCGAGGAGCATTTCGATATAATATATATTTAATTGGTATGAACTACATATCTTAAATCAAAAATGATGCTAGCAATTCCATACAGAGTGAGAATTACGATGCCACCTTTATTTTCTCCTTCTCTAATGCTTATTTGGGGAGAGAACTGTTAGCTCAAATACTTGCTGAATAAACAACTGAATGAACGAAGTTGAAATTGGCAGATGAGAGTTTTTAAAATGTCATTTCAGTAATGCAGTTAATTTCCTATGCTTTTCAGGTTTTCTACAGTGAAGGCCTTACTTTGATAAGTACAGTAAGTTGAGAATGTCAGTGGGGGACTAGTTAGGAGCCTGTTCTCTTGAGGGAATTTCCTGAGGTGCTTAGTGAGGTACCCACCCTCCCATGCCAGAGACGGTACCCTTCTGACCCATGAATCAACCAGGGGTGGCAGATGAAGGTCATGAGGCTGGGGCAGTCAACCAGCTGGGACCATGTTTCTCTGTATTAGAAGTTGTACACAGAGCTGGCATTCCATTGGAGGGCATTTGAATGGTTTCTCCTGCAAATAGCTCAGGGTTGGCTAGAAATTTCATGCTCTTGATACCATGTAACTCCAGAACAACCTGTCTGTGCTGGGGCCAATAGAGACAGCAGTACTGGAAGGTATTGAAGCTGGCCAGCTGGCAGCTAGTTGGGAAACACATCTATTGAGAAACTGTTGTGGCAGCAGAGAAGGGTGCACCTGGCCCATGACGCCCCTCGCTGACAGTGATGACTGAATATGATGAGCCATCTCAGCTCTCCCTAGTTACACTTCCTGGCAGTCAGAGCAGAAACCTCATCCAGAGATTTTACTGGAGAGGATGTGGAACTTCACTGGAAGGGGTCAGGTTGTACCTGGGCTCCCTGGGATGGGGAGTATATGTGGTAGGGGAGTAGCAAGATCCAGCAATGGGATGGGGAGAGGGGCACCTAAATGTCATGGGCAGGAGTGTCACATCCAGCAGTACCTTTTAAACTCAGAAATGGCCTGGGGTGATCCTAAAATGCATATTCTGGGACCCCAATCCTAGAGATTTTCTTTCTTTTCTTTTTCATCTCCCTCCCTCCCTCCCTCCTTTCCTTCCTTCCTTCTCTTTTGGTAGGTTTGAATTGTTTTAATGAGGATTGAGAAATATGCAATATTATCTTGTTTCTGCTAAAAATAAGATGATTTGCTTGCTTTGTGGTACTGCAATATCAACATTAAAGAAATTCAGTGCTCATCAGCATTGTAACATTCCTAAGGACCACCAATATTTTAAATTAGAAGGAGGGATATGATACCTTGTATTGCACAAATTAAAAGATTGAAAGAAAAATCAAAGACACTTCTCTCAAGCAGCAGTAAGACCTGGAAACAATGCCACAAAGCAACTTATAAAGTAGCTTGTATACTTTAGGAAAAGGGAATGCCATTCAATAATGTATAAATTGTGAAAGAATGAATTGTCAAAGTTATAGGATGCTTAGACCCTGATAATGTTTCAAAGTACAAACAACTGCCTTTTTCAAGGAGAACCATAATTGATTGGCAGCATGAATTAGCCTTCTACTTAACAGAATAACTTCATGCAATACTTCAAAAGGAAAACAGCATGGGTGCCAAAAATATGCCAGGCGTCCTCAAACTACGGCCTGTGGGCCACATGCAGCCCACCAGGGACATTTATCTGGCCAGCCAGGTGTTTTTGCCACCACTGCCTGTCCTGCTTAGCAGCTGACTCGTCCCGGGACCCACAGACCAGCCCTCCAACTGAGGTCTGAGGTGTGAGGGACAGTGAACTGGCCCCCCATTTAAAAATTTGAGGAACCCTGGATAACAGCCCATGTTGGAAGTAAAGTCAATAATTCCTCAAAAGTGTTTGAATTGCAGGTAAAATGGGTGACAGGTAGAGGTCATGAGCAATAATGGTACCTTGAATTCAACTTCAAAAAGTAATACATAGATAACACCTTTTAAAATGTGTATATGTGTTTTGGGCAACATGTCTACATATAATACATTTAGAACATCTAGAAGCCTTAGGGAAACACACACCCTCCTCACCATTGTGGGACATCTTCTCATCAGACATGGAGAAAGCCTCTGGCCCAGAGCTTTGTCCTGCCTCTGAGGGAAGCAGCCTCACCTTTCACTGCCTGAGCCTTCTCCCCTGAGAGTGTGAACCACTGCATCCAGCCCTCACTGCCAAGCTTTGGATGGTGATGGGCGTCCACAAGAGAATTCTGTTGTCCTACAGAGTGGAGAGAGAAAATCCAGAGAACACTAGCATTGCTAAACTTCTTATGCTTTGCCAAGAGTCCACGAACCATTAGGAAAGGCACTTAACTGTGTTTCTGCGAGACCTGGCAGCCATGAATCCTGCCCCTGACATGTTGCAGCCCAGGCATAGAGGGTTGGGGACCTGGGTGTGGCCCCAAGTTCCTTAGTTGGAAATAACCTGCAGTGAACTGTTTTGGCCTATAGAGGAAAGTGAGGCCATGAAGGGGGTGAGAGGAAGAAAGAACTGCACTGATGCCAAGGGTGATGCCAGGTGACACTGCTGCTTATTATGGGCAAAGAGCTTCACATGGCTTATCTCATTTAATTCCCAGAATGAAGTGTGATCAAGGGTGATAGATACGGGAGTGGGGAAAGGGGATCAATGGCACATGCATGGATTTACAAAGCTTAGCAATGGATCGATGTGGTGCACAGGGAGAGGGAGAAAATGTCACACTTCCTCTGAACTTACCCACAAACTTTTCCACCAGCAGCTGGGAACCCCGCTCATTTAGTGAAAAACAAGTGTGTCTGTGTCCTACTGGCCAGAGCTCTGAAGTGAGAGGAGAAGGAGGGCGAGGAAGGAGACTGCTCTCAGGACCACTTCCCTGCCTGATTGTGACTCCCAAACCACGTTCTCATCCCAACATTCTTTTTTTTTTCCTTCCCACATTCTTGACCAAGGCTAGTGGCAGGAAAAGCTACCACCAAGAGTCAGGGGAAGAAACAATTGGCTCTCAAAAAGAGAAGGAAAGAAAGGCTCACTTGTCTATTTCTTTCTTTCTCTAGAAAGCAAGTCCTAGGCTGAGTGCAGATAGACCTCAGACACTCTGACCTCAGAGGTGGCCGCTGCTCTCATGGCTTTGCAGAGCACTGACCCGTGGATTTTGGATAAGTGGCCATTTGCCATAATTATTCATGGGCTCCCCATCTTCCTACAACTCCATGTCCAGCATTAGGAAGGATATGTCAGTTCTTCAAGAGCAGCCCTGTGAAGTGGGTGGGGCTGGAAAGTGGACCCCCTCAGTAGAGGAGTTCAGAGAAGGGAATGTGAGTGAGGCTGGAACCAAGGCATAATCCATGAGGGGAGGATAGACCTGAGCCTGATGACAGGCAGCATGCCCAGCCAATTCACCTTCCAGCCCTCACTGAGCTCTCCTGCAGCCCTGGGAGATGAGTGGCTTTATCTTTTTCATTTTAATGCCAAGAAAACTGAGTTACAGACACACTTTTTCAAGGGAAAGACCAGGCAAAAGCCAAGGTGATCAATTCTTTGAAAACCTCTGCATTGTTGAGTCCCCTGGAGAAATCCATGTACCTTCAGAGCCCCCAGAAGCCCTTGGATACTGACTCCAAAGACTTACAGGAACTGAGTCCCAATCCTCACCTTTGGGCTTGTTTCTCTGGCAGTATCTGAATAATTTCCTGACAATCGAAGGCATAAAACAATTCTCATCATGGTATGAACTTGGGAGGTCCTCAAGGGAATAGGACTGCTCTTTTGTCATCTTTGTATCTATACTCAACTCTTCAAAATTTACCAAATATACATACAATAAATATTTAATAAATAGTGATTGTAGTCAATGCTAATTGAGGTAGGTGTACTTCATTTAAGGATCTTAGCTATCTCAGGAAGTATTGCCATTATTTTCTCCATTTTTTAGATGATTAGAGCCTCAGAAAGAATGAAGAGTGGGCTCAAGTTTACCCTACTGCTGTTTGGTAGAGTCGATGAGACTGAAACAGCCTCTCTCTGCCACATTTCCCATCCATGGAGAGCAATTGCATCCTTGCAATAAGAATGACAATAAGTCTGGGAGTAGACTATCTGTATCCAGTCACAGATACAATGGCCCTCTCTTTAGGTCTCCCTACCCAAACTTGTCCATTTTTGGTCATTTCAAATCCAATTTCAATTCCATTATTTCATTCCTGGAATGGAATACATAAAAATATATTTCATCACATTTAGGGTTGATGACACAATCATTGTATCAATTAGAAATTCTCTACAACTGCTTGAAATAGAGACTCACAAAAGTGGCTTAAAGCATATAAGCCACTAGTATAAATATCTTTGTTATAATGTGATTTTTGGTCTTCTGGATATATACCTAGTAGAGGAATTTTAGGATAGAATGGCAGGTCTATTTTTAGATCTCTAAGTGTTCTCTAAACATCTTTCCAAAAGGGACGTATTAGTTTTGCGTTCCCACCAGCAGTGCAGAAGTGTTCCCTTTTCTCCACATCCATGTCAACGTCTCTGGTTTTAGGAATTTGTGATGTGGGCTAATCTTACTGGAGTTAGATGATATCTCAAAGTAGTTTTGATTTGCATTTCTCTGATGATTAAGGATGATGAGCATTTTTTCACATGTCTGTAGGCCATGTGCCTAAACCAGAACAGTGTACCCCATGATTGCATTAATGTACATAGCTATGACTTAATAAAAAATATATATATAAGCCACTAACAT
>CAUYQV010153615.1:0-23349 GCA_963574575.1 Galagoides demidoff
CGCCTCCCAAGTAGCTGGGACCACAGGCGCCCGCCACAACGCCCGGCCATTTTTTTGGTTGCAGCCATCATTGTTGTTTGGCGGGCCCGGGCTGGGGATTCGAACCCACCACCTTAGGTGTATGTGGCTGGCGCCTTAGCCAACTGAGCCACAGGCTCCGAGCCGCCATCAGGTCTTTACAGTGAATACTGGAGAAAAATTTCCTTATGCTTCCGGCAGTGGGAAGGGAAAAGGAATCATTTGGAAATATTCCATAGCATTCTTTTCTTAACAAGGCGTGCCCTCAGGGAAAAAAAAAAAATCAGAGCTTAATCTGCCGGGGTTTTATTTGAACCTAACCTACCTAAAGAAGGGGCATAACCTTCTAAGCATCCTGCCCCACCTAAGGGACAGGGAGGAGACAGAAAATCATTGGAGAAGTTCAAAGTCCAGAGACACAGGCTCATGGAAAGATGGATACTTAATCATTAGTACCATGAGACTACAGAATGCTTCCTTCCCCCACACCTTACCACCACATTACTAAAGACCTATTTACTGAAGTTCCTTTTACCCAGTGTATCATGTCTAGCTATCAAGAAAAACTTACAGGGATATTAAAAAGGAAAAGTGCAGTTTGAAGAGACAGAGCAAACATCAGAACTAAACATGACAGAGATGTTCGAATGATCAGATAACAACTATGAGCAAGAAGAGATAGGTATTGTCAAAGGAGACAGGGAAATCCTAACAAAGAACCAGAAAGAAATACTAGAGATAAAAAAATTATCTGAAAGAAATAAAGAATGCCTTTGATGGGGTTTATAAGTTGACTGGAAACATCTGAGGAAAGAATCTCTAAGCTTGAAGATGTATTAATAGAAACCTCCAAAACTGAGGTGCAAAGAGCACAAAGTCTGAAAAGAAAAACAAAAACAGAAGAAGAGAGAAATAAGCAGAAGAAATAAATGAAACAAAATGACCGAGAATTTCTCCAAATTAACGTCACTAAGAGATAAAAGTAAAATTCTAACCGCCCCCCCCAATGATTGAATTTGACTCTTCTTGGCCAAGGGGATGCCAAATAAACCCTAAAACTGAGTTCCTGGCCATGACATTGCAGGTCAGACCTGCCTCATTAGCCTCTCTCCCTCACTAACGGCGATCAGGTTTTCTTCTCCATGGGCTACAAAAAAACAAATGTAATGATTGCCCTTCCCTTTCTGTGGTTTCCATATGAGCAGCATTCCAACCATGAGTGGTTCTGACAGTCTGCAGAGGCTTTGCAGAGGTGGATTTTGTGTTCTCTGCTTCACCTTTTGAAGTCAGATGACTGAGAACTCTACCCTTGGACTATGGTAATATTGCCATTTTTGTACTAATGACCCATGAAGGGGCATCAAGTTCAACTGAGCATGCACATGGTTCTCCTTTCATAAATATTCATGACTTCTCTTATATTTTGTTGAACATATGTATTCAACCACCTTGCTCAGCATAAATTCCTGCTCCCACTGCCTTTTCCTCAACACATATTCTATCAGTTTCTGTCCCAGGCTATTGTTTCTCAGTCTTTAGAGTGATACTCTTTATGAGAAATAAAGCTCTTTTTTCCAAACTTATGACCCTTATTCTTTCTTCAATTGACATCACATATCAAATCACAGATC
Source organism: Galagoides demidoff (assembly GCA_963574575.1). NCBI lineage: Eukaryota > Metazoa > Chordata > Mammalia > Primates > Galagidae > Galagoides > Galagoides demidoff. The sequence goes on from CAUYQV010153615.1 coordinate 1,650, forward strand.
CGGGATGCTCAGGGAACATCAAGCAGAATAAATGCCAAAAAATTACACCCTAGGCATATCATTTTCAAACTACAAGAAATCAAAGATAAAGACAATAATACTGAAAGAAGCCAGAGAGGGAAAATACCTGACTTACAGAGAAGCAAAGGTAATTATACTCAACTTCTGGAGTGGATTCACTCTGTCTTGCCCTCCTACCTTTGGCCGCATGAGGATGTAGTAAGAAGGTCCACACTAGGGCCTGACACCTTGATCTAGGACTTCCCAACCTCCAGAACTATGAGAGAATGAATTTCTGTTCTTCATAAATTACTCGGTCTGTGGTATTCTTAATAGTGCCACAAAACTGACTCAGACAATATCTAATGCAATAAGATAATAAAGCGAAATAGAAGACATACAGATTGGTAAGGAAGAAATAAAACTGTTTCTGTTTGCAGATAACATGATTATCCAGGACGGGAGTAGTGGCTCATACCTGTAATCCTAGTACTCTAGGAGGCTGAGGTGGGTAAATTGCCTGAGCTCAGGAGTTCAAGACCAGCCTGAACAAGAGTGAGATCCTGTCTCTAAAAATAGTGGGGTGTTGTGACAGGCGCCTGTAGTCCTAGCTACTTGGGAGGCTGAGGCAAGAGGATCACTTGAGCCCAGGAGTTTGAGATTGCTGTGAGTTATAACACCATGGCACTCTAGCAAGGGCAACAAAGTGAGACTCTGTCTCAATAAAATAAGATAAGATGAAATAAAATAAAATAACCCCCACATGATTATCCATAGAAGAAATCCCAAAGAACAATCAAAAAAATTCTTGGAACTAATAAGTGATTACAGCAAGTTTGCAGGATACAAGGTTAGTATACAAAAGTCAATGGCTTTTCTACACGTATGTATATACCAGTAATGAACAGGTATAATTTAAAATTAAAAGCATGTTGCTATTTATATTAGCACTATCCCCCAAATGAAATACATAGGTACGAATCTAATGGAATATGTAAAAGGTATATATGAGGAAAACTACAACCCCCTGATGAAAGCTATCAAAGAATACAAAAAATAAAAGGGAGCTATTTTATGTTCATGAACAAAAATTTTCAATATTGTCAAGATGTCAGTTCTTCTCAACTCAATATGCAGAATCAACACAATCTTGATCAAAATTCCAGCAAGTTATTTTGTGGATATTAAAAAAATAATTTTAATGATTCTATGAAGATGCAAAAAACTCAGAATAACAAAATCAATAGTAAGGAGAACAAAGTTGAAGAACTGATACTACCTGACTTCAAGACTTGCTTTAAAGCTACAGCAGTCAAGACAGTAAGGAAATGGTGAAAGAATAGACAAGTTGTGGTTGCAACAGAATACAAAGCCCTGAAATGGACCCATATAAATATGGTCAACTGATTTTTGACAAAGACACAAAGGTAATACAGTGGAGGAAAGATAGTCTTTTCAAGAAGTGCTACTGGAACAACTGAATTATATTCTATCTGAAAAAAGTGAATATGGACACAGACCTTACATCCTCCACAAAAATTAACTCAAAACAGATCACAGACCTAACTGTAAAATGCAAAACTATTAAAATCCTTAAAGACAGCCAGGCTTGGTGGCTCATGCCTGTAATCCCAGCACTTGGGAGGCCTAGGCGGGTGGATTGCCTGAGTTCAGGTTCAAGACCAGCCTGAGCCAGAGGGAGACCTTGTCTCTAAAAATAGCTGGGCATTGTGGCGGGCACCTGTAATCCCTGCTACTTGGTAGGTTGAGGCAAGAGAATCTCTTGAGCCCAGAAGTCTGAGGTTGGTGTGAGCCATGACGCCACGGTACTCTCTTGGGGGCGACAAAGTGAGACTGTCTCAAAATAAGAAAAGAAAAAAGGCAGCACCTGTGGCTCAGTGGGTAGGGTGCTAGCCCTATATACCCAAGGTGATGGGTTCGAACCTGGCCCTGGCCAAACTGCAACAAAATAGCTGGGCATTCTGGCAGGTGCCTGTAGTCCCAGCTACTCAGGAGGTTGAGGTAAGAGAATTGCCTAAGCCCAAGAGTTTGAGGTTGCTGTGAGCTGTGATGCCACAACTCTCTACGGAGGGCAATAAAGTAACACTATGTCTTTAAAAAAAAGCTAAAATCAGAAAAAGAACAAACTTACTGTACTTTGAACTTCTTTCAAAAATAATGTAATTAATAATCTCTAAAAATTTTTGAGGCATGTCAGGTGAAACTCACTTTTCTAGTGGGACCTGAAAGTTGTATTTATCCTCCTTTTCTAAATTTTTATAACACATTTACAGAGCACATATATTATTTATGTCAGTGGTTACCAGAGGCTGCCCTGCATTCAAATGCAGGAATCATTCAGCAAATATGTCCTGAGCGCCTACAAATGCCAAGCATTATTCTGGGTGCTAGGGAACTGTGGCTAACAAATTAGACAAAATCTTTATCCTTTATAGACCTTATATTTAAGTAAGGGGAACACATAAAATAAATAAATAATGTTATATATAAGGAAACTGTAGTGATACTTAGAAAAGAGAGAGCAAGTGAGCAATAATGCAGGAGGCATGCTATTGTTTTTTGTTTGTTTGTTTGTTTTTGAGACAGAGCCTCAAGCTGTAGCCCTGGGTAGAGTTCTGTGGCATCACAGCTCACAGCAACCTCCAACTCCTGGGCTCAAGTGATTCTCCTGCCTTTGCCTCCCAAGTAGCTGGGACCACAGGTGCCCGCCACAATGCCTGGCTATATTTTGGTTGCAGCCATCATTGTTGTTTGGCAGGCCTGGGCTGGATTCAAACCCTCCAGCTTCAGTGTATGTAGCTGACGCCTTAGTAACAGGCGCTGAGCCAACACTATTGTTATTGAACTGAAAATTTCTACAGAGTAAGGTCGGCCAGGTAGGCTTCCCTTTTACCTCCTGGGTTTATTCACCTCCTTTTATCACACTGCTTTTTGCCTCTGCAGATTTAGCAACCTCTTTCCTCTGGCCTCTTGTCAGTATCTGCTACTGGGGAGCCCAGGCAGGAGGAGGGGGAAGTGAGAGGTCAGGTCCCCTCTCTGAAGTCATCCCAGGTTTTCCTTTTTCTACCAATAGAGGTAGCCAAGTTGAATAACTATCACCTCCCCCTTGACAATTCAGGATATTGTAGTTTCTTTAAAAATAAACCCTCTTTGATAGCTGGGCGTTGTGGCAGGCGCCTGTAGTCCAGCTACTTGGGAGGCTGAGGCAAGAGAATCGCTTAAGCCCGAGTTTGAGGTTGCTATGAGCTGTGATGTCACAGCACTCTACCCAGGGCGACATAGTGAGACTATGTCTCAAAAAAAAAAAAACTCTCTTTGAATTATCTTATATAGAGTATGAATGTATGGCCTTTTACATTATAGATATAGTAAGTATAACCTCTTAAAATTTTTCTGTTTCTCTCCATAGCCAATATTTAAGTCAAGTCTATTACCTCAGTCAAAAATGACTCATTTCTCAGACCTCATAAATTGTTACTGCCACTAGATGGCAGCATATCTAAATTACACAGGGTGTCCATAAAGTTTGTATGCAATTTAAAATAGTCAACTTTTTTAAAAAAGGATTTTATGTTTAAAATCCTTTAAAAATAAAGGATCTTTTGTTATTAAATATAATTAATATAATTAATTTAAATATGTATGTATACAACGTGAAGAAACTATTCCCTATTTGAGAAGCCTGAAACGCCACTTTGGCGTCTGACTTTATGACTGCATATATCACAGTGTAAAAAACTAAAAAGACTTAAGAGGAATATTAATAAATAATCATGGGTTATGTAGAAAAAAATACATACATCAAAACGAATGCAAAACATCATTATGTAACATTCTCATGTGATAGCGTTTTGGAGATTATATACTATTAGAAAAGCTTTAATATATGTAATATCCATAAAATGCACCATATATTTTACTTATATCTTACCATTTCTTTCTTTTTTCATGTCCTTTTTGGATGACTCTATTTTAAAAGGAAATACATATAGGAGCATGATTATTAATATACAGCACTTTTCTAAAATAGTCACAAAACTCATATGCATAAGATAAAAATGACAACATTTAGCGATAGAGGGCAAGATGACATTAAATAGAACTAAGCCCATACTTAATATAGTCAAGCCATCTGGGCACATTGCATGCTCCTGACAGCGCATTAAGAGCCCACATGGAAACTCTGCCCCTAGATAAAATGAGACAACTTTTTGTTGATTAAGCAATAATATTGCCAGTAGAGTTATATATATATTTGAGACAGAGTCTCACTATGTTGCCCTCAGTAGAGTGCTGTGGCATCACAGCTCACAGCAACCTCAAACTCTTGGGCTTAAGCAATTCTTTTGCCTCAGCCTCCCAAGTAGCTGGGACTACAGGTGCCTGCTACAACACTGGCTATTTTTTTGTTACAGTTGTTTAGCTGTTGTATAGCTGGCCTGGGCTGGGTTCAAACCTGCCACCTTTGGTGTATGTGGCTGGGGCTGTAACCACTGTGTTACGGGCGCTGAGCCGAGTTATACATTATTCATACTTCGAAATATACCCAACTGACAGCAAATGAAAATCCAAGCAGTCAGAAAATGAATGAAATACTTTAATTTAATAAAGATTTTTTTCACACCAAAAAAGGCTTAAGGAGAATGTACCTTTAAATTATGGGCTACCCTCTGCCTTTAAACGTGACTGAATTGTGCCTTATTTTGTATTATTATTATTTTGTAGGCTCATTAAGTATTGACTGTTTTAATTGAGTAATAGAAGAATCTCAATATTAAAACATTTCAGTCACACTGATAGTTCAGAATTAAAGTATGGCATTTTGTTTTGGTATCTGCAAAACTTTAACACAGCTTAAGATAGCAGACCTCATTAAAATATAAAATCACCATTTCTTACTGCCAATGTTGTTGTATCGGCTACTCCTGACAGTTTATCTCTATTGCCCTTTTCAGTTGTGGAGGACCACCACTTTCACTTTCAACTTTATTATTTTTTATACCAGTTAAGTTTATTTCAATAAATATACAAATATATATGCATATTTAAAAATCAAAAAACTTTTAAAGTTTAAACCAAGTTAACCTTAAAGGGGCTATTTATTCTAAAAATTATTATTATAAACATAAAGGATTTGTTGTTATTAAATATAATTAATATAATTAATTTAAATGTGTATATATACAATGTGAAGAAACTATTCCCTATTTGAGAAGCCTGAGATAAGAAATGGCTGTTCTTCTGGGACTTGACAATCATATTTATCTCTCTTCTCTGAATTTCTTCAGTACCTCAGTATATATTAAATTATACCAGTGCTTATCAAATGACATCCTGCATTTACCTATTCACACGATCAGTCGACAAATATTTCCTGAGCTGCTCCCAAGCCAGCAGGATAGTATGGCAGATAAAGCAGACTAAATGTTTGCCCTCTTTGAAGTTTATATTCAAGGGAGAAAGATATAAGAGACAGATGTAATACTACATAAGCTACCAATAAGTAATACTTAGAAAAACAAAAGGAGACCGTCTTCGATGAATGAAACAAAAACTTCAACTTTGCTCTGTTAACAATACCAAAGTTTAACCTTGTTCTAAAATCAACATGTATTCTTAATGCTGAATGAGGGGTAAGGAAGAGAAAAACATTTTGGGTTTAAAAACTTTATGGCACCTTGACTGAACATAATAAAGCGTCTTTGGTTGACGTTGAAGTTAGCATTCCAGAGCTGACATATAATGGAAAGTCTGTTGTGAAGAGCAGCGTGATGAAAAATAGTATAGCCTGCTTCATCTGCAACATTGATCGTCGAGCTTGAGGTTTTACGACTAAATGTGTGGAAAACAGCAGATAACCCTCTTTCAACTGCAGACTTCATACCAAATGGAATACTCTAAATTATTAAGAAAGACAGAATCAGTTTTTTTGAAATACACTTAGAAGTTTGGTTTGAAGAAAAAATAGACACAAAATATATTAACAGAATCACATGATTGCTCATTTTATATGATTTTTTATAAGCTCAAGGAGGGAAGTTTCTCACTGAGTAATGATTAAAGTTGTTAGAGCTATAAAGAAACACCAAGAACTTTAAAAATATATTTTTCAGAAGTTTTCTTCTTCTTACCTTTTTTCTCCAAAATAAAGCAAATGGCGGTCATTGAGTTCCTTCTCTGATTTAAGAACAATCTAACTTACAAGCCTAGAAACTTGAAATATATAGCTGCAGAAATGCAGTTTGCTTTCAAAAATGGAAAGGTAAAAATGTCACACTCTTTTTTCAGACATTCAGACTGCTAGCTATTAAAAAGTAAACTCACACTTTTACTTGTTGGCTTGGCACCTGTAGCTCAGTGGTTAGGGCACTAGCCACATACACTGGAGCTGGTGGGTTCGAACCCAGCCCGGGCCTGCCAAACAATGACAACTCAATCAAAAAATATCTGCAATGAATTAGCCAGAGGCTAATACTCTCTCTTGTTGGACCTTCACTTCAACACACTTTTCTGCAATCAAAAGTCTCGGCACAATGGCTCATCCCTGTAATTCTAGCACTTAGGAAGCCAAAGGCAGGATAGCTTGAGGCCAGGAGGATAGCTATTGTGACCAGTGTGGGCAACAACAAGACCGTATCTCCACAAATATTTAAAAATTAGCTAGGCACAGTGGCCTATGCCTTTAATCCCAACCTCAGAATGCTGAGGCAGGAGGATGGCTTGAGCCCAGGAGTTTGAGGTTGCAGTGTGCTATAATCACTCTGTGGCACTCTAACTTGGGTAACGGAGTGAGTCCCTATCTCGAAAACAAAGACACACACACACACACACAATAAATAAAGCAATAAAAAAAAATCAGCCATTATTAAGATTAATTGCAATCAGTTCATTATTAGGCTGTTTGTACTCTGCCAGAAATTTGTAATCCAGAATTGTATAGCCTTTCAGACACTAAAATGTAGAAATTTTATGTCATATTGAAGACTTTAACCTATTATTCATCCATATGGTAAAAATTTGTTTGAGACATATACTTATCAATAATACATAACTTCTTATGCTAAATTATCTGGTAGTCACTTAAATACCTTGCATTTCATAGCTTTTTTGAAACCAAATTTTTTCTTAAATTGTTCATGTAGTTGCGGGTCTGTTAGTGGAAGTCTTTTCACTCTCAGGGTATTCACTATTTCATTTATGGCGCTCCACCACTGTGTCTTATATAGTTGCTGATAGAAAATTTCAAGTTCAAAATGGATCACATAGTAGCTATGAAAATAAAGGGGGAAAAAAGTGTTTTTCTAACTGTAAAGTGATTTGCTACTTTTTAATAACAATTAAATACTAAACAGTAGTTTAATTATACCCAATTGTGGCATATTAATAACATGGTTATTGACTGTTATCAATCAAGTCTTTATATAACAAATATCTTCTCCATATCAGCCCTTTGTACCATATATTAACTCTGTCTGAACATAATAGACCTCAGTGTGAGAACAGACGTATGTTTGAGGATCTGTTCACATTTATTTGAGGGTGTCAATTTCCCAGCCACTGCCCTCCTCCCTCTAAAGGAAACCAGACCACAAAGATACAAACTAAAGGCTGCCTTGACACAAATCTTGCAGATACAGTGCCAGACAAGGTGGTGGGACTTGTCACTTGTCTATGGGTTCCAACCGTGGCGCTGCCACAGGAGGACTTGCCTAGATGACTAGATGTGAGCTTTCAAAATCAGGAGCAGGCATTCTGGATCCTTTTTGGGTCTGAAGACCTTGAGTGGTCTTCAAATCACAATGGTGAAAAACTCGAGGATTATAAGGAGCTGGATGGATCAGACCTGGAAGTTGTACTGGATGACTAAACTAATTTTTCTAATCTTCTTTGTAGAATAAAACAGGTCTCCTTCCTTTGGTATTTCACACACTGGTAAGAGTGGACACCACAGGGCAGTGCCTGTGGCTCAGTGAGTTGGGTGCTGGCCCCATATACCGAGGGTGGTGGGTTCAAACTTGGCCCCAGCAGAATTGCAACCAAAAAATAGCCAGGTGTTGTGGCGGGTGCCTATAGTCCCAGCTACTCGGGAGGCTGAGGCAAGAGAATCTCTTAAGCCCAGGAGTTGGAGGCTGCTGTGAACTGTGTGACGCCACAGCACTCTACCAAGGGCCATAAAGTAAGACTCTGTCTCTACAAAAAAAAATAAAGTAAAATAAAAATTAAAAATAAATAAATAAATAAAAAGTAGATCTCACAAACCCAGAGTGAATACTCCGAGGCCCCAAAGATTTCCTTCATTGATCCAGTCACGAAGGATCTCTCTGAGAATGTCTTTTGGTCTCTGGCTGGCCCAGGTCTGCATCATCCTGCTCTAGGACAATCTTAGCGCCAGCAATCTCTGTCTTTTTTTTTTTTTGAGACGGAGCCTCAAGCTATCCCCCTGGGTAGAGTGCCATGGCATCACAGCTCATAGCATCCAACTCCTGGGCTCAAGCGAGTCTCCTGCCTCAGCCTCCCAAGTAGCTGGGACCACAGGTACCCGCCACAACGCCAGGCCATTTTTTGGTTGCAGCCATCATTGTTGTTTGGTGGGCCCGGGCTGGGGACTCGAACCCACCACCTTAGGTGTACGTGGCTGGCGCCTCAGCTGATTGAGCCACAGGTGCCGAGCCTGTCTTGGCCTTTTCTATGTTGCCTTTGATGCTTTTTATCTACATCCATATCCTTAAAATCTCCCCATTTGGTCTATGCTACCACACTCTCTTGGTCCAACTCTACCTGTATCATCCCTTTCCATCTCCTTTGATCTCTCTCCTCTGCCTCGCCCCACCCTCTTTACAGTTACTGTTCTCCAGAGTTCCACACTTGGTCCTGTCCTCTCAAGTACTTCCAAGCCTTAATAAACAAAGAAACAAACAAGCAAAACTATTTACTTTAAAGTCTCTATCTCTAATCCAAACATTTCCTCTGAGCTCTATTTCCCGTATTTCCAAATTTCAGTGTCCAAGTTGTAAAAATCCAAGAACACAACGTATGTATAAACCAGAAAATACTGGGAGAAACATATCACTCCAAAAAAAAAAAAAAAATGACAGACGTAACAAGACTTGGCAGAAAAAAATTTTTTTTGAGACACAGTCTCACTAATTTGCCCTCAGTAGAGTGCTGTAGAGTCACAGCTCACAGCATCCTCCAACTCTTGGGCTTAAGAGCCCAAGCCTCCCTCTCTTCCCTCAGCCTCCCAAGTAGCCCGGGACTATAGGCACTTGCCACAATGCCCGGCTATTTTTTTTGTTGTGGTTGTCATTGTTGTTTCAGCTGGCCCAGGCCAGCCTGGATGTATGTGGTTGACACCTTACCTATTGAGGTATGGACGCTGCCACAAAAGAATTTTAAATCATATTTCTTACAGACACGAAGTGGTGTGGGCTGAGTCTCTACTTTCATTTCCACTCATAGGATTTAATCCTCATCTCCATCCCTATTTTACCACCATGTTAATTAATTATCAGAACTAATTAAAAGCTCTAAGGATTATTACACAGACTATACATGCAGTAATAATGTTAACATTTAATCCTTTTTTGAGTCAGTATGTCATTCCTGGGGGTTGTAACTGTTCTGGGATCTTCATTCATGAGGCTTTGCGTCTTGACACTTGCCTTGTTCTCTACTAACTTCCAACAAGTTGTTGCTTGTGGGATTAATTACAGAAAGTTCCTTACCTTTTTCCATAAAACTCCATGACTGGTATTGAGTAATGTTCCTTGTATCCCGAATCTTCTAAAAATGTATTGGTAGCACATTCTTGTATTTTTTCTAAATTGTTCTAAAATATGAGTCATATTACTAAAAACATCCTTAAACAAATCCAAACAATTCTAAGACTTCTTTTACATGAGAGTTGACCCACATAAATGACAAATTTTAAATACAATATCCCAGAAGACCCTGACAGTAACTATTTATATCTAATTCCTATTTTGGGAATAAGGGAAAAAATTCAAGAGGAAAGATATATGATATAGAGAAAGTAGAAAAAGCAATAACAATTGAAATGTAGAATGTTTATAGTAAATTCCAGGTGAAGAATTACTGTGCCCAAACTTTAGAGGACCTCTGTTCTTTATTTTACTTTTCAAGACAGAGTCTTACTATGTCACCCTTGGGAGAGTGCCGCGGCTTCACCGCTCACAGCAACCTCAAACTCTTGGGTTTAAGCGATTCTCTTGCCTCAGCCTCCCCAGTAGCTGGGACTACAGGCGCCCACCACAGTGCCCTGCTATTTTTTTGTTGCAGTTGTCATTGTTGTTTAGCTGCCTGGGAGGGGTTCAAACCTGCCAGCCTGCTTATATGTGGTCAGCGCCCTACCCACTGAGCTAAGGATGACACCCTAGAGGATGTCTCTGTTCCAATATTAATCATTAAAGAAAATGAAAGAGTATGTAGGAAGTATCCAGGTGTTTCTACTACATTCTTTGATTAACTGTTCTAGGGCAAATATCATCCATTAAAAATCTATAAATTCTGTGATGATGGTAGCTTATTTATCATTTTACTCTTACATCCAACACAGTACCTTATATATAGTTGTACTTAAGGCATGTATGTTAAAATAATATATGGAAAAATTAGTGAATTGTAAGAATAATAATTTGGAACAGCAGCTCATTCTGGTTAGAGAATAGGATAAGAGTTGTGAAATGACAAACTATTTAAGAAATGATAATAAAAACCTTAAAATCTTCCAAAGCATTCTCAATTGGAGAAGTACTGATATCAAATTCAATTCCTCCATGAACATGAAAATATTGATTGTCTTTGTAGTGAAAATTCTGGCATTTAAAATCTCGTCCATAAATAAATGGAGGCAATTCTCGCTCTGTCTTGACCTTGTCATCTCCAAAAATGAAAACAAACTTTTAGTTAAAAGGTAAATAACACATTAACAATCATATTTTTGAGATCTAAATTCTCATTCAAGAAAAGAAAGTTAGAAAATTCCATGTGAAATTAAAATCTTGGTAAATATAGTCCATAAAATTTTTTATGGTTATGCTGTTAATGTATATAAGTATTTTGAACATTAAAACATATTTATAACATACAGTTTGGACATTTTCTGCAGTTTCATTGTACAAACATTTTAAAAGTATAATCAGGACTTTCTTCTTTTTGAGACGGAGTCTCACTCTGCCACCCCTGCTGGATTGCAGTGGCTTCAGCCTACCTCATAGCAACCTCAAACTTGAGGGCTCAAGTGGCTCAGCCTTCTCAGTAGGTAGGACTACAGGTGTGTGCCACCATGCCTGGTAATTTTCTTCAATTGTTAGTAGAGAAGGGGTCCCATTCTTGCTCAGGCTGGTCTTGAACTCCTGAGCTCAAGCCATCCTCCCACCTCTGCCTCCCAGAGTACTAAGATTATAGGCATTTTGCTGGCCCAAAACATTATTCTAGTTACTGATTTCTATGAGTAAGCTCAAAACTAATATTTTATTGCCAATTATCAGAAAAGACTTAAAACTCTGTGTCTTGGAGAAACTTTGATGAAATGAAAAAAAAAAAAAAAGTACCAGTAAAAAGAGACACTATGAAGAAAAAGATGAGTATTTGTAACATAACAAAAACAACCAGCCTATATTTCTGGAAAGAAATGAAACCACTTGTAACTTATTAAAAAAAATAATTTTCTCAAATTATAGCAAGGTTTAAACTTATTCAATATTTTGATTGGTTGGTAGAATATGTTTTCCTCAATATAAGGTACATGATATATTTTGGGAAATATGACAGGTAGAAAAAAGTTCAAAGGATAATATACACCAAAAGTGGGCAGCATCTGTGGCTCAGTGACTAGGGTGCCGGCCCCATATAACGAGGGTGGTAGGTTCAAACCCTGCCTGGCCAAACTGCAACAAAAAAATAGCTGGGCGTTGTGGCGGGTGCCCGTAGTACGAGCTACTTGGGAGGCTGAGGCAAGAGAATCGCCTAAGCCCAGGAGTTGGAGGTTGCTGTGGGCTGTGATGCCATAGCACTCTACCAAAGGCAATAAAGTGAGACCCTGTCTCTAAAAAAAAACACACCAAAAGTACAAAGGATAATCTCACCACCTACAGTTAACTGTTAAAATTTAATTATATTTGCTTCTAATAATTTAAGTAATTCAGCAATGCATTACAGATTCTGTATAGCTAATGTTCTCTTTAAGTAAGGCCCTCCCAGTTTCATATAAGCTCCCTGTCTCCCAAGGAAAAAGCACTATCATGATTCCATTTTGTAGAATTAATTAATCAATTAATTAATTTTTTTTGGTTGTTGTTGCAGTTTGGCCGGGATGGGGTTTGAACCGGCCACCCTTGGTATATGGGCCGGCACCTTACTCACTGAGCCATAGAAGCCATCCCTTATGATTCCATTTTTAATAGTGCACAGATATGGATCATCTTCACCACCAGAATTTTTATGGTACAATTTTACACTAATGATTTACACAACTTTCTACTGAAAATTTGCCATCTGAATAGAAAGCCTACATGCTTGGACAGCAAAGAAAGTATATAAATTGTGTGCTGATCTGGTAGGATTCAGAGATTTCCAAAAGTCCTATCAAATTCCATATAAGCATGGACCTATTTCAGCTCTTTATTATCTTTTATTGCTCTGTTTATTAAAGTTCCAATACAACCTTCACTTATTTACTGTAGTTTCAATGTTTAGTCTTTTTTAAAAATGTAAGACTATTTGCTACCCCTTGCTATTCCACATTAATTTTAGAGTTAATGTGTTACGTAAACTTTAACAAAAAACACAATAGGAATTTTGAATACAAATGCACCGACTTTATAAAGTAATTTGGATGAGATATAATATATTCACGGTATTGTCTTGTCATGAGTATGTTTTCAGAATTAGGTTAAGTCTTTCAGGAGCCCTTGTAAATGGAATAAAAATACAGAAAATACTATGCACATATACCACATCTTCTTAATTACATTGGAGACAATGAATTTTGTTTTTTCTTTTTAACAGGTTATGTAGGTTACTGCCTAGACACACATACTAGAAACAATATTGAATTTAAATATATGTTGAACAGCCAGGTATGGTGGCTCATGCCTGTAATTCTAGCACTCTGGGAGGCCAAGGTGGTAGACTGCCTGAGCTCATGAGTTGGACACCAGCCTGAGCCAGAGCAAGCCCGCTCTAAAAAAAAAAAAAAAAAAAAAAATAGCCAGGAGTTGTGGCAGGCACCTATAGTCCCAGCTTCTTGGGAGGCTGAGGCAAGAGAATCCTTTGAGCCCAAGAGTTTGAGGTTGCTGTGAGCATGACACCACAGCACTCTACTGAGGGTGACATAGTGAGACTCTGTCTCAAAACAAATAAATAAATAAATAAAATATACATTGAATATATACCTATGTTTTGTACTTGATTTGTGGTGGTACTCTTACCTGAAAAAGGCGGAAGCAGATTATTTAAATATGGAACCTTCATTTTCTTTTTTAAACTCAGTAGAAATGGAATCAGAAAACATATTAACTTTAGATATCCTATCCCTCTTCTTATGTCATTTTTGTTCTCAAGATGTTTTTGAATAATCTTTTTTTGAAGATATAATCTTTGCTGTAGTCTCTGGTAGGTACAAATGTCAAGATAATCCTGAGTACATGTTATAGCATTAGTAAGCCAATAGGCTGTTTCAAATATAAAGACATTTTCATACTGTTGAATGTGTATGGTACTGAATGACAACTTTAGCATAATATTTTCAGCATATTTCATAAATACAGATATTTCTTCAGGGCTATTGGGATCATATGTTGGATCTTCATTCATATCATCATCATAAATTCCATTAAAAACTGGATCCTCTGTAACATCGATCAAACCTTCACAATAAAAAAGAAAAATTTTAGATAGTGAAAACTTCACACTTGGCTTCTGGATAAATATAGAAGATTGAACATGGGATTTCATCCTGAAATCCTACTTATATGTTAGTAAAGGAATAATGGGATGACAATAAAATTGTGTAAGCTGAAAAGCAGGCAGATGAGTGGGTTATTAGGAGTGAAAAAAGGAGCTTATGGAATTAAAAAGAATAAATTTCCATTGTCTGTGGAGGAAAGAAACATAGCACCACAGAACACAACATTTAAATGCCATCTTTGATCATGAAAAATGTGGAAGCTGGGGACAGTGGCTCACGCCTATAAATCTAGCACTCTGGGAGGCTGTCACAGATGAATCCCTTGAGCTCAGGAGTTTGAGACCAGCCTGAGCAAGAATGAGAGTCTGTCTCTATTAAAAATGAAAAAGTGAGGCAAGAGGATCACTTAAGCCCAAGAGTTTGAGGTTGCTGTGAGATATGATGCCATCGCACTCTACCAAGGGTGAGAAAGTGAGACTCTCTCTCAAAAAAAAAAAATGTGGAAGAACAGTTTTCCAGAATCACAGTTTTATCCATAAAGATTCAAAGCAAAGACCACATTACCTCTTATTATAAATAATAATCACACTAGGACTCAGGCGTAATCGACTACATTTCAAATTCAAAAGTTAATCTCCTAAATCAATCTTTAAGCTTTAGGGCGTCTTAGAGTGGGAGATAAATTTACAAAACAATAAGAATGACAGGTTGATTTCTTCCAGTGTTTTCCCTGTACTTTCTTCTAGTATTTTTATATTTTCATGTCTTAAGTTTAAATCTTTTATCCACTGAGAATCTATCTTTGTTAACATGTTAAATCTAAGTGTAGAGTATAGACGTCTTAACACAATAACTAAGAAAATGCAGAAGAAGACTATGTTAACCAGATTGATGAAAGTATTTCAAATGGTATATAAAACCAGCACATTGTACCCAATAATTGCATTAATGTACACAACCATGATTTAATTAAAAAGATTGACAGGAGGTGAAGGTCACTTAGGACCTAAAACGACCAGACTAGCTGTGTCACCTCCACCCCAGCAGGGCAGACTCTATTTGATTCTCACCACATGTGCTTTCAACACTCTGTATCAAACACCTTTGTTCCCTATCTTACATTCTTTCAGTTTATATTTTAAAACTGTAGTTGCTGGGTCAACTAGCTCCACACAGATTTAATCTGACTGCACCTTGCCTTAGACGTACCACATGACTTTAATTTTTGCCACAGAGCTTCTCTACAGCTGCTGTGTGGGAGTTCTGCTGGGACTCCTCCAGCCATTCTGATGTGTGAACATGTCTGAAAGTGTGAGAGAAAGAACTCCTGTGCAACCTCCGACCAAGGGATGACAGGAGCCAATGGATATGCTCCCCTGCTCACCCCTCTTCCATCCTGCCTTAATCTGTTTGGACTCCTATAACAAAATAGCTTAGACTGAATAGTTTAGAACAATAAAAACTTACTTCTGACCAGGCATGGTGGTTCACACCTATAATCCTAGCACTCTGGGAGGCTGAGGTGGGTGGATGGCTTGAGCTCATGAGTTTAGGACCAGCCTGAGTAAGAGCTGGACCCAGTCTCTACTAAAAATAGCAGAACTAGCTGGGCATTATGGGAGGCACCTATAGTCTCAGGTACTTAGGAGTCTGAGGCAAAAGGATCACTTGAGCCCAAGAGTTTGAAATTGCTGTGGGCTATAGCACTCTACACAGGGTGACAGAGTGAGACTGTGAAGAAAGAAAAGAAGGAGGGAGAGAAAGAAGGAAGTGGGGGAGACAGAAAGAGAGAGGAGAGGAGAGAGGAGAAAGAAAGAAAGAAATTTACTTCTTACAGTTCCAAAGACTGGGATGTCCAATGTTGAGTAAGTCAGACAGATTTGGTGTTTGCTGAGGGCTATGTCTTGGGTCATGGATGATGTGTTATCACTGTGTCCTCATGGGTAGGAGGAACAAGATAGCTCTCTGGAACTGCTTTTAAAAGAGAACTATTTTATTCATGAGGGGTTGCCCTCATGATCCAATCACCACACAGTGCCATCACACTGGTGATTAGGTTAACACATGAATTTGGAGGGGGAATAAACATTTAGGCCATAGCATATCCCTTAGGCTGAAAATTCTGTACTATACTCTATGTGACTCCTCAGTTTCCCAGCAAATTAAACACAAATTGCCCAAGTTGTGAACTTAACAGCACTTTCTTGGATTGAGTTCCCCCTTTTATTTTGTTTGAGACAGAGTCACTCACTATGTGACCCTTGGGAGAGTGTCATGGCATCACAGCTCACAGCAACCTCTGACTCTTGGGCTTAAGCAATTCTATTGCCTCAGCCTCCCAAGTAGTTGGGACTGCAGGTGCCTGCCATAACACCTGGCTATTTTTTTTTTGTTGTAGTTGTCATTGTAGATTAGCAGGCCCAGGCTGGGTTCAAAGCCACCAGCCCCAGTATATGTGGCTGGCACCCTAGCTGCTGAGCTAAGGGCACCAAGCTGTCCCCTTGTTTTTTACTCACTTTTCCTGCCTCTCACTCCTGTTCCTTGAATCATTTCCCCAAAAGTTCCTTAACTTCTCATTTCAGGGTTTAATTTGGTAGGTAACCTAGGTAAAGACACTTTGCTATTCTAGTCTGACCTCTGATCTGATAATTCCTTAATCTTGCAGCATAAAAACCCTATAGTTCAAGGGTCTGGGTCACTTTTTCAGAGTCTGAGAAATCCTTGTAGGATTTCAGTGGTGTTATAGGCATGGTGCAGGGTGGGGAAAACTGTACCTATTCTTGCTGCGGCCTCAGGTGACTCTATCCCAGCAGGCCTAGTATGTATGTTGGTTGGCCATTATCACTGTGTGTACTAACACTGTGTTGAAGCACCTGAAGCAGACACCCAGAGTGCAGTAGAGGGACAGTGATGCTCCTCTTTGATTGCCCAGTACCCAATACTATAAAGCAATGTAGCGTAAACCCACACAATGTACTGTAAACTCCAAGGCACATAGTGGGAGAGTGAGTGAGTTTGGAAAGATTTCCAGCCTGGCTCATAGTGCAAAAGGGAGTAGAGGCAGAGAGAACTGTCAGAGTGCTGTTGCAGGAGAAAAAGGTCTCTGTTGCTAAAGAAAAAGACGTTCTGTGTGAGGGTGTTGCAAAGTGGGTGATTTTGAGAGATATTTTAGAGGTAGAATTATAATACTGATGACATAATTTTCAAGTCAGGAAAGAAGAATTAAGGACAAATGTCTAGAATGGATAGTTAGCTAATATGCATCAACAAGGCCACATTGGCTGTTAAAACATTGAACCCTTTCAACTGGCAAGCTGAATTGCTATAGCACCAAACTCTTTGAATGTACCATTATCCAACAAAGGGTAAATATGACAAGCAGGAGGTCTCTGAGACCCTCCTCCTATATTAAGGTTGATGTCTGTTCTGATTGGTCAGTGCCAATGCTGTACTGTCAATTAAGTATTTTGAATATCGCCCTTTATAATGTAGGTGTAGAAGACAGATAGCATTAGTGTTTGAGTGTTCTCTTCTTCCTTTTACGACTTGATTAGAATGTTCCTGTGTGTCTCTGATCCCCTTACTGGGAGCATTGCTGTAGGAAATCCTGTAGAGGATGACCTCAGATATGATGGGACAGCTGGGGTCAATACAGATCCTGGGCCATGACGTTGCTTGATGTAACTCACTTAGTCATCAAGCAATCGGAGCCCTCTGCTCTTCTTTGTACAACAGGACACGTGCTCCTTCTTGCCATGGCCATGTCTGTTACTGATGCTCTCACTAAATGATCCAAATGATCCAAGTGATTTTAATATGCCAGTGATTCCTCAATGTGTATTTCTAATCCTCATCACTTTCTAGAAATTGGCATCTATATCCAGAATTTTACTTCTATAATGGGAGTTTCCACCTAGATATCTGAATCTAAAAAGAGCTCATTGTTTCTTTACCAGTTTGGCACATGCCTGTTTGGAATGATGGCTCCTCACTCCTACCTCCTTTCCAGCAAGAACCCCAGCAAGAACCCCAGGTAGATTTTTAAAAGGGAGGAAAAGCAAATCCAATTTTTGTCAGAACTGTCAAAACACTGTTGG
This sequence comes from Galagoides demidoff, assembly GCA_963574575.1. Classification (NCBI taxonomy): domain Eukaryota; kingdom Metazoa; phylum Chordata; class Mammalia; order Primates; family Galagidae; genus Galagoides; species Galagoides demidoff. Next base: position 19,698 of record CAUYQV010153615.1, read on the forward strand.
AAATACTACTCACTCCTGCTGATCCTCAATCTCCATGGTTATCAGATCGTTACAAAGCTCCTGGCATCATCTTGATCACAGGTAAATTATTTATTTATTTTGAGACAGAGTTTCAAGCTGTTGCCCTGGGTAGAGTGCCATGGCAACACCCACAGCAGACTCCACCTCTTGGGCTCAAGTGATCTTCTTGCCTCAGTTTTATTTTTAGTAGAGATGGGGTCTCACTCAGGCTCAGGCTGGTCTTGAACCCATGAGCTCAAGCAATCCACCTGCCTTGGCCTCCCAGAGTGCTAGGATTATAGGCGTGAGCCACCGCACCTAGTCCAGCCAGATAAATTACTTTTAAGTTAAAAAATAGTTTTCTAATAAAAATAATTAAGTGCAAAATCTCTTACCTGCTGAACTAAACTCTGCAAAAATGTCTTTATTTGTTTGAGGTTTCCCATCTGGATCAACATCCATGATGGTACGCCACAATTCAGAGAATCGCGTTCGTTTTTCTTTGGGCATGAATATTCCATGCCATAGTGCTTTCAGCATATAGTCAGTTTTGATTAGAATTTGCCCAATCCTTGTATCAAAATAAGCTGGGGGTAAATGACAAGAAGAACTTTGATCATAATTAGCTTCTAAACTGATTGACGGGATTTGATTTAAGCAATAAATTCCAACAGCCAATTCCCTTAAGATCTGATGGACTTCTCGATAGTCTAAGAGGGCAGCAGGGTCCACAGGCATCAGTAGGATTGCAGTGGAGAAGCCTACATTATTCATTTGACTCATAATTCCAGCTGGGATGTCTTGCTGAGAGCGCCCATCCTCTTTGGTAGACAACCAGCTAACTAGTGCAGTAGTTAGTAATTCTTGTACTTCACTCCGCTCATATTTGTCAAAAAAAGCAGAAGCATTTCTCTGTACTGATAAATTTTCCAGGTAGGTTTCTTCATCTTGAATTTGATCAAATCTAGGTATTCCTTTTTTGGGCAATCTTAACATTCTTAATTAAATCTAGTTACTATATCCTTTTTGAAGTTTCTGCAATGAAGAGAAAGGGAAAGATGGTAAATAAAATTTGACATGGAAATGAAGTTGAATTTTTCTAGAAATAAATACATACCTCTCGCCTTCGTGAGGTTAATTTTTTCATAGTCAACTCTCCCATTTTTCAATCTCAAACTAATTGCAGCATAAGAAAGATGAAATTTAAATTAAAATTAGATACCTTGAACATTAATCATGTTCTACTTTTCAAAAAAAATCAAAAGATACTAAGTATGTCAAAAAGATTTTTTAAAGTATTTTTTTGTTTGTTTTTCTAGACACTGTCTCGCTCTGTTTCCTGGGTGGGGTGCAGTGGCATCTGTTATAGCTCACTGCAGCCTCAACTCCTGGCCTCAAGGGACCCTCCCACCCTTGTCTCCCAAAGTACTAGGAGAACAGGTGTAAGCCACTATGAGGGCCAGCCAAGCTCTTGTTATAGATAATAATTTTATTTATCTCTTTTAATGGGTCTCCATCCTACAGTGCTTTCCAAATTTAGCCAGGGCTTGTTAATACACAGATTGCTGAATCCCACCCCAGAGTGGGAGTAGGGCCAGAGAGTGTGGATTTTACACAGGCGATGCTGATGTTGCTAGTTTGGGAACCAGACGTGGGAACCCAAATGGGCGAGGTAGGCCCACTTTACAGCCGCACATATGCCTGAGGTTTCATACCTTTCGGAACCAGAACCCAGCTCCGTCCTACCCAAGCCCAAGACCTATGTCCAATAGCAGCTTGCGTCCGCCATGGACATGGGAATGGGGAGAAAACAAGAAAAAAGAAAGAACCTATTTTAAAACGACTGTTTTCTTGCCTGAGAAAGGGAAGCTGCGTCCAAGCTGGTCCCGTTGGATTCCCAGGAGCCCGGGATCGTTGCCACCGCCTTGGGCGGCTTCTCCCGGGGCCCTGAAGCTGCCGTCAGCACCCAGTAAGGGCGAGGGCGAGATGCTCACGGAGGACCCGAGGAGCTCTCAGGACTTTGTGCTCCACGGGAGTCGCCAGGCCCTCCTGAGAGCCCTCGGCCTCGTTTGCGGACACCTGCCGCCGCCCAGGCGTGGACCTAAGCCGGTGGTCCTCGGGGACCCTGGGGTGGCCAAGCGCTCGTAATCTGAAGCCTGCGGGCCGACACCGGGACCCCAGCGCTGCCCGCCGCCAGCGCGCGTCGGTAGCCGATTCCTCTGACCGCGCTTTAGAACTCAGTCCAGCTCCCGTCGCAGGCACAGTGCTTACTCTACCTGTCTTGTTACAACAACAAAAACTACTGAAGAGCGAGCCAGGTTTTGAGGTAGTTCCGAGTTGGAATCCCCCTCCGTCATCATTCGTGGAATACCTATTATGAGCCAGGAACTGTGGTCAGCGCTGGGGACGCTAGAGTACAGGTAAACAGATCGTCATACAGGTGTTATTTAACAACGCGAAAAATCTAAGATGTAATGACAGGATATGAATGGAAGTTAATCTAGACCAGGGTTGGGGAAAGGCTGCAGTGAGGAAGTGGCCTACAAGATGAAAAATTGCTATCAGTGTAAAGAATCCGAGAAGCAGCTTTTCAGGGACATGAAATAGCAGGTGAGAAGGAACAGAAGTGATAATGAAAATTTTGAGAAACCAAACAGAACCTTGCAAAGAGAACAAGATGTGGGCACAAAATGGGGCTGTAGAGGTGTCTGAGGGACAGACAACAGAGGCTGCTTCATAATGATTTTGAACTTTATCCTAAAAGAGAGGCTAGGGTGGTGGAAGATGGGAGCTGCAGTGCTATGCCTGGATTTGAGAAATAATGAAGTAGCTACTGGTAATAGATTATCTGGAGAGGTGATGAAAATAAGGTGGTTTCAAAGTGACATCCCAATTTGTCAGGGCAAGAGTAAGAGCTGTGGACATAGCTGACCTTGAAGTACCTGGGAGAGAAAGAGATATCAGAGATGCCTAAACAGCTCTGGGCTAAGGATGGCAGTTAGGGTCGGGTCACAAGTATAAATTTTGGCAGGCTTATGGTAACGGAAGCCAGAGCAGTGGCTGAATTTAACCGAGGGAGAGCATACAGAGTAAGAGTTGAGATGAGAAGCAAAGATTTGAGACTGAGACTGAGAAATTTAACATTTAAAGCTTAGGTACAGAGAGTGAAGTCACCAATGAAAGAATAGCTGGGAAGACAGGAGCAAAACCAAAATTGGTCACAGCAGCCAAGAGTATTTAGTGTGTCAGAAATAAAGAATGCCCAACTTTGTTGGATGCTGCTGGTAGGTCAGTGAGATGAGAACAAAACCTTTTCCACTGAATTTATCAATATGGGAGTACCTGGAGACTGGGGCAGAATTTCTCTTCTACCAACCATGTCATTCTTTTAGCTACTATAGAAGTAGTGAATATTAATAAACTTGGGACAGTTAGTCCAGGGCAAAGGATGTCAAAACACTGCTACCTTCAAAGAGATTTTGCATTTTTTTACTTATGAAGTACGTCCCATACATATCCGAAATTTTTTTTTCTTTTTGAGACAGTTCAAGCTGTTGCCCTCGGTAGTGCCATGGCATCGCAGCTCACAGCAACCTCAAACTCTTGGGTTGAAGTGATTCTCTTGCCTCAGCCTCCCAAGTAGCTGGGACTA